>PVIU01004453.1:0-127241 GCA_004026605.1 Ondatra zibethicus | reverse complement strand
TACTATCTGGGGAATTGACTCTGAACACAAGGATCCTTACTGTATGGTCCTCCATACTATCTGGGGAATTGACTCTGAACACAAGGATACTTACTGTATGGTCCTCCATACTATCTGGGGAATTGACTCTGAACACAAGGATACTTACTGTATGGTCCTCCATACTATCTGGGGAATTGACTCTGAACACAAGGATACTCAAGGACCTTAAATAAAATGGCATAGTTAGCCGGGCAGTGGTGGCGCACGCCTTTAATTCCAGCACTCGGGAGGCAGAGGCAGGTGGATCTCTGAGTTCGAGACCAGCCTGGTCTACAAGAGCTAGTTCCAGGACAGGCTCCAAAGCCACAGAGAAACCCTGTCTCAAAAAACAAAAAAAAAAAAAAAAAAAGGCATAGTTGTTACCTATAGCCCACTGGCGCCCACCTCAGGCATCTATGGACTGCTTCAGTGCCTGACACTGCCACTACTACACAGAGCTACTTGGTCCCCAGTCCATGAGTGTGAGCCCTAGATATCAAGGGCTAATGGTCTAGTCTTTCCCCACAAAACTGTAGCCTTATAACTTTAAAGCACATTAGGTGGAGCCTAATTCACTCAACCCTCAACATTTCCTAGCGTGTCTGCTTGCTGCCATGAAGCGTTCACATTTTTCAAGGAAACTGAGATAGCCTCCTATCACAGTGGTGGCTAGCTATGAAGTTTTAGAAATTTGTAGAAAGTTCTTAACCCCAACAGTCTTCCTCTTCCTCCACTACTCCCTCATGGGCGGGCTAAAGTGTGCCAGTCTGTTCATGCTCAGCTCTTGGTGGCCCTGCTAGGTGGTCCCTGAATGCTAGTCTGAACTTTTCTGGCTTTTCTCTTCATCCTTGGGGATTAGCTTTAGGGTCTTCTTAGGATGAAGGTAACACCCCACCCTTTTTTTTTTTTTTTTTGAGGTGTTCTCACCATAGGCCAGGCTGACATCAAACCTGCGATGACCTTACCTCAGCCTCCTGAGCCTGGCTGACATTTACTATAATAAGGACAGGCTGTTGAGCAGATCTGGTAACTTTCTGAGGAGCAACAGTAGAAACAGCTCATGTTAAGCTTCATCTTCACAAAGTAGCCAATGCCAGGAGCATCCACACAGTGAGGGAGTCGGGTCAACTTTGGGCTCCACTTCACTCTGTTGACTGGACCCCAGGTCCTCTCAGTCTAGATGAACCTGAACTCTGTGCACTGGTCCTTCCTTGGAAGGTTATCTGCCGAGCGGCTCTTCGGAGCTGCCTGTTGCCACTTCAGGATGGGCGTGTGCATGGAAGGACAAGTGGTTTGGCTCAGCTGCCCTGTCTGGAACAGCCTGCTTACCTACTGCAACCACACTAGCAGCTGGGGAATCCGGTTTGGAACTCCTTTGCCTGGGTGGCAGTCTGGCTTTTGCTTTTCGTAGCTCCAGAGATTGAACCTGGGGCCTCCTGTGTGCCAGACAAGTGCTCTCCACTGAGCTGAGCCCTACTCTCAGCCCAGAGTCCCAGTGTTAAAAGTGTTTCCTCAGCACCTAGCTAACAACTATTTTGCCTCTCGCCTGTCTCAGCACAGGTCACACAAAGGGTCCTGGGATGCTCCATGGGAACCTTAGGGATAGGGGACTTACAAACATGGCTCCAGCTAAGCAAAGAGAGTTCAGGAGGAAACATGGCTTCCTAAAATGATCCAAACACTGAAGGTGAACTGCAGTCGGCCTTCATAGCCCATGAGCAGAAGTGGCTGCCATCCCAGCCGCTGCTTGGAGAGGGGCCTCCATACCCTGTGGACCTCCCCAAGTCCTTTTCTGGGCCTCTATTTCACAGCTACTCAACTGTCTTATAGGCCCAAGGAACCAAACAGACGAGAATACAAGTCAAAGTTGACTTTAATATGTGATTTTAAAAAAAATTTAAAAAATAGCTGGAGCTACATAAAGGGAGGCAGAATGGGGAATCTGTGGGTAGAGCCATGCTCTACTCTTATCCATCCCCCCCATATTCTGCTTCCTGTCTTGCAGAGGAGGGTGAAGGGACATGAAGTGGCTGGATCTTCTGTGTTCTGCAGAAATTCTAAAGCCAGAAGTACTAGGAAGTCCATGAAGGGAACCCGAGGCAGTGAGAATGGTAAGTAGTGCCCGTCAGGCAGCCCTGGGGAGTGTCACTCAAACCACAGAGCAGCCCTCAGCCGGTGAGCCCAAAACCTGGACCACATCTTCTCGGCCTATGGTAACCAGGGCATCCTCTAGCACTCTGACAGTAGCTCTGCTGCCTTCTTGGGCAGCCCAGTCCCTTAGCAGGGTATAGGCTGGTGACTGGCCACAGGCCATGGCTTCTACAGCCTCAGCTTGGTAGCCCAGGTGGCCTGCCAGCCCCTGCCAGCCTTTGGCAGGTTCACCCAACATCAAGAGTCGCTCAACCTCCTGCTGCTGCTGCTGTGGAATATGCAGGTAAAGTCGGCAACCAAGGTCAGGATGTGGTCCTGAGGTGGGAGACAGAAGGTTCATTAGTGGGTAGTGGGTAGCATTAGTTAAACACAAAGGACTACTGACTGAGGAACGGTGCTCACCTTGGATGGGGATACAGGGCTCCAGACAGTGAGGAGAGTCCACGAAGACACTGCAGTCACCATGTCGCTGGTCCCTGTCAGGGTCCCCTAGCTCTACAGTCCGAGCTTTGGCCAACTGTTGTCTTTGTCTATGTGAGCGCCAACTGTAGAGGGCAGAGGGTACTAAGACAAGGAGCTGGCTGGCAGTCCAGGCGTGGAGGGATGCCACAGGGTACTACCCAGACCACCTACCATTTGAAGGCCACATAGGCCAGCAGACCAAGGACCACAGTAGCTAGGAGAGCACAGTAGACAGGAATGATGTTGCTTGAGGCCCCTGGAGGCTCAGGGGGAAATAGGGAGGAGGTATTGGGAGCCAGGGCTCCTTCGCCTCCTACCCACACTCTTTCCCTGTCCCCATCCTGCCCCTTCAGGGCTGTATCTGCGAAGAAAAAGACAAAGTGGTCAAGGCAGGGAGCCACAGCAGCCTCACCTAGACATTCTTGGTAGAACGTTCCAAAACCAATAGAGCTCACCGTGTAGTCAAGAACTCAGCATGGCATCCAGAGTTGGCTGGCCCTGAACTGGCAAGAATGGCTCAGCAGATAGACACATGCCACCAAGCAAAACAGCTTGAGTTGATCCCCCAGGATTCATGGGGTAGGAGGAGAAAACTGACTTCCACAAGTCCCCTGACCCCCACATGCTTGCTAAGTAGCTAACAGTGCTTGTTCTATTCCAAGACCAGAGTTCTGTTCCCAGCATATTTGATGGCTCACAACTACCTGTAACTTGAGCTCCAGGGGATTTGATGCCTTATGGCCTCTCTGGGCATATAGGAACATAATTTTTTTTTTTTTTTTTAGTTTTTTGAGACAATGTTTCTCTGTAACTTTGGAGACTGTCCTGGAACTGCTCTGTATACCAGGTTGGCCTCAAACTCACAGAGATCCACCTTTCTCTGCCTCCCAAGTGCTGGGATTAAAGGTGTGCGCCACCACTGCCCGGCAATAATTTTAATTTTTAAAAATTGACTGGCCCTTTGCTTGCCACTATGGATGATGCAGATGTGCCTTGCCATCTCCTGGAAGCATCCGGACTTCTGTTCCTGCTATTATGCCTTCTCCTAAAAACATGACAAGAATCTGTTCTGGAAGCCTTCCTTCATGCTCTCCGTGCTCTGGTTACACCACCTGTTTACATGGCTCCCAGAGTGGACTGAGAGCACACTGATGTTTGTTGTTTTCACAAAACCATAAAAATAAAACTTAATTGGAAGTAAATACTGGTGCTCTTGTTGGCCTCTATTTAGTGACCAGTCCTTGTACCCAGTGTAGACGGGGCTCAAGGGATGGGGACCATAAAGCCTGTGAATGGACTTGCACATAACCTACTCTGCCTCCCAGCCTGCCTGCTCTCTAGGATCCGGGTCACAGAATGCATACCTGCGTAGAGCACACCTTTGCTGTGGCTGACGTTGTAAAGCATGGCTCTCCCAGGCACGGCCTGCTGTGCTGCCACTTGGTGAAGGGGAGTCACACATACAGCACTGAGCCGACGGAGTGAAAGACAGCTTTTCTGAGACAAGCAGGAATTCTGCACGGGGATATGAGGAGATCCTAAGATCTGTGGCCAGAAGTCTCTGGGGTGGCCTGTCCCCATTACTAGCTCACTCCATCCTGATTCACACCAGGGCTGGAACAGTTTCCCTGTGTCAAGCAGGTGGAGGTGACTGAGCTGGCCCCAATAGCTCTCAGGATAGAAATCACCCTATCTCAAAGCCCTGGGCTGATCCCAGGGCTGTTAAAAGAAGAGTAAAGGGGCACTGTGACCCTAGCTCAGGCTGAAGCATCCCTAGAGACCAGTGAAAGGCTCATGCTCATACACTTCTGCAAAACCCAATATCCCAAGGTCGCAAGACACGAGGACTCCTGTACTGACCAGGCCCCCACTCTGCTCCAGGGCCAGTGGTCAGGCGCTAAGTGAAAGGCTACCTTAATGGGCTCAGCAAGGTCACAGGGCAGGCTGATCCAGGGGACCTAAGGCTAGCCTTTTTCTTATTTGGGAATTCAGAAGGCCTGAAATGGAAGACGGGCCACTCAGTCCAAGGGCCCATCTGGACTCCACAGTACTAAATCTACCGAGACCCACTTCCTGCAGGCTGAGGCTCCAGCTTTGGAAGGAGGAGAGATTTCTCCTGAAGAGGAAGAGACTCAGAAAGGCACCCCAGGTCCCCAACAGTTACTGCTGCATAACCAACGAGTCTACCACATGGCATGTCAGTAATCCACTGCGGTAGCCAGGTAAGCCTCGGAGGTGGGTGGTCCCTTTACAGACTATGTACTTTTGTGTCACTTACCACACTGGGAGTGGGGGCTTCCAGTGTCCTAGTTGGTGGGTGGGCCTGTAAACCAGGAGCAGCAGACAGGCCTTGGAATCTACCCCACCCATCCTGAGCTTCTGGAACTTCTCCTGGCCTCCCCACCCATCTCCAAGCCAAAAATGCGAAGAAACAATTCAACAGCCCCCGCAGGCCTATACACACCCCAACACAGACGCTGGTACCGTAGGTTCAGGGCACTCGTGGTGGGAGATAGGAAATTCTGACTCCTTCCACTTAGCAAGAAGCCGGCTCGTCACTCCCACCCCTCCTGACCTTCGGCGGCCACCCCTCCGAGGGTGCCAGGATCCAGTCAGCCAGAAAGACGGCGGGAATCCCTGGAGAGGGCAGGTTCCGGTTTGCCCAAGAAAGAGTGAGCCAAGGCTAGGAGCGGGCCAATGGGGGGGGTGTTGGAGAGGGGAGCAGGACAATGAAGAGGCGGGGCTGAGCTCGAGGGCGCGGTCTCGCCCCCGCCCCACGCTGGAGCACGCCGAAGCTCTCGGAGCGCACAGAAGCTGACATCCGCCTGGTTGCTGCGAATGGCACGCAAAAGCCACGCAATGGACTACGAGAGCCGAGACCCAGGAGCCAGGAAACGGCTGGCAAGGACAGAGGTGGCTTGGCTGGCTACACGGAGTCCAGCCTGCCCAGGAATAATGGCATGCCAGGCCGGACCGGGCGACGGGGACTAAGATTGGTGGCCACAGAAGGCCGAGAAAGGGAGCACATGGACACTCAAGAAACCAAGCGGCTACAAAACTAGGCCAAGTTTATTGCTGAGGTTGGGCAGAGAGGGGCACCTTTAGGGATTAAGGCCACTGGCGGTCTTTGTGCTTCACTGGAACGTGGGGTTTGAAAGTAGTAGCCCCACCCCCACCCCACCCCAGATTGTGCAAAATACGCAGCTGCGGCCTGAGGCCGGCGCTAGGTCTCCCCTCAGCCGGCGAGGGGCGGGACTTCCTGGTGATGCCATCTACCAATCCCTGAGCTGGAGGGTGGGCCCTGCCCACCCCCTGGGGCAGCAGTCTCGTGGGCAGGGCATCGTGCTGGTTCAGCGAGTCTCGCCAGGCTTGTACTCGGTCTCCCCAGAGGACACCTGGGAGATGCGCCGCGAAGAGCGCCACAGCTTCCGCGCAAACTGACTGCTGCGCACCTGGCGAAAGTAGGATGGGATGCAGTGAGCCTGGGCGGCTGCCCCCTACCCGATTTGATTCGATGCCCGGCCCGTCTGCTCTTGTCATCACCTCAGAAGGCTGCCCGGCGCCCACAACGATCAGTTTGCCATCCTCCAGGCCCACCAGCACGTGGCTACGCTCCTTGGTCACGGACACACTGCGTACTGGCACTTTCATGGGCAGGGGAGACACAGCAGGCTGCAATCTAGCACAGGGAAGTGGATATCCGTTAAGTCACAACTGCAAAGGCTTCAGCACAGATATCTTCATTATCCCGTATATCTACGTTGTCCTCATTTTAAGGCTGGCTAAACTGAATCCCTGATTCATAAGACTCCCACAACTGCATGGCTGAGGGAGGTCCAGGGCAAGAATCCCCATGGGTAACACACCTAGAAGAACGTGCTACGGAATAGAGTGTACTCCCTATTACCCTGTGCCAACAACCACCACCTAGAGGGGCCATGAACTAAAAGTGGGGCTCACTTGTTCAAATGGAAGATGTGCAGCGAGCACTGAATGGTGCCCAGCAGAACAAAGTCCCCTGCCACTGTCAGGGCTGTAGGCTGCTCTGGCAGGGGCAAGGAAGCCCGCAACCTCCCATTCACTGAGTACAGGTGCAAGGAGTAGGTGACCTGGAAGAAAGGAAAACATCAACAACTGCCCCACCATTCCAGTTGCCCCGATGTCTTTGTTGGGTACCCTGTTCCCATACCTGGGCCCCGGGACGTTCACAAGCAGAACTCTGTACAACAATCTGGCCTTCAGACCCCAGGGCCAGATGTGATACAGGTCCAGGCAGTGTGGCACCTGGAGGCCTTAATGCTGCCACAAACTGACCTCGGCGTACAGTGTGTATGATCACAATTCCATCCTACAGAAGGCAGATTAGGGTGCTGAGCAGAGAACTGGAGGCTCTAGGCCAGAGCCCCAGCAAACAGCCTCCCCAGGGCACGTGTCCACTCACCTCGGATCCAGACACAGCCATGTCGAGTTCAGTGCTGATGGCCACACAGCTCACTGCAGCCTCATGACCATATAAAACCTGCACAGGCTTTGGTGCCAGCCCTACCGACAAACCGCCCTGTGGGAAGCCAGGGCTAGCTTAAGATTCAGGCAAGTAAGACTTTATCCAAGCTAGAGGGCTGGGGGCGGTGGAGCCTCAGATTTGCTCACAGTAGTAAAGGTAAAGGAAGGACAGGGGAGCAGCTCTGAAGGCTCCCTGAGGGTCAGATGGACTTCCGGGCTACAGTGACCTCACAGGTCTGCCCACCATACACACCTGCTGCAGAAGACGCCACACCATGCACGTGGTGTCCCGGGAGCCTGAGATGAGGTAGATGCCACAGGTGTCCAGTGCAAGGCAGGTCACTACATCTGCATAGGAAGGAGAGGACATAACAGGGTTACTGTACCTCCCAGGCCCAGTTCAGAACTGCCTGTCCGTCATTCTCCCTGGCACCAGGGCAGCTCATACCAAGGTGTCGGCTTAGCTGGTTTAACAGTTTGCCACGGGGTAGTCCAGTTACACGTAGGCTGCCATCCCAGTGACCACCACTGAAGAGCAGCTTTCCGTCGGGGGCCACTGCCAGTGCTTGCCCACTCATGCCACTGCCTGGCACCCACGGCCCACTCAATAGTTTTTGCATCCTAAGCCAGGGGGAAGATGGCAGGTGAGGCTGGGCTGCAGGGGAGAGATCTAGGCTAACAGGAAACTTGGCCAGATCTCTCCCCTGCAGTTGGCCTGCATTCTGTTTAGTAGGGAGGTGGCTCAAGGCAGAGGGCATCTATAGCCCACCCCTACCCAGCTCTGTCTTACTTGGGGTTCCCCATGCTGGGATCTTTGCTGAAGGTGAAGTAGTTATTGATGTTTCGGTCATAGGACAACCAGCTGTGAGTGCCCAGCAGCCCGTTGGCACTCACCGTCACCTGTTGGTAAGAGTGTGCTAAGGTGGCTTAGGGGCAAAGGCAGGAGGGACGAGCTAAAGGGAATGCGGCCAAGCGCACTTACCAACAGGTCTGAGGAGCCCTGAGTGATGAAGGAGTGGGACTGCCGGTGGGGTACCAGAGCTAACACTAGAGGTACCCCTTCACTGACAACCTGCAGAGAGATGCGGAGGTCTGACTGTGTGGAGGGGAAGCAGAAGCCCCAACTAGTCTTCCCAATGGGCACCCTCTTTTCCTTGCCCATGATCCCCAGGGGCACAGAGTAGGTGTTATATGGAGAGGATGAGTCCTAGAACTACGCGTGACAGCAGTGGGCATGTAAGAGGACATCACAGAAAGAGGCAGAAGACCCCAGGATCAAGCTTGATCTCAGCCCTGATCCTCTCATCCCATTACTCTGGAGGGAGAGGGGAGCCTATGTGAAGATGCAGGAAGGGGTCCAAGACCAGACCCCCTCCAACCTCACCCCACTCAGGGTCAGGAAGTCACAACTTGTGCTGGCCCCCCTCAAGAAAGCCTCCTACCCTCATGTCTACAAGATGCCTTTAAACCAGTTCCTTCATTCTGCATGACCATCTGGCCCCAGAAGGTAGGGACAGTGCAGTTAAATCCATCTCCCTGAAGGAGCAAAGTTCCTGCCCTATTTTCACCTCAGCAAAAAAGGCCTTGAGCTGGAACAGGTTCTGGAAGATGCTAGGTGAGTTAGTGTCAGGACGAGCGAGGCGACTGGCTGCTTCCTCAGCGGAGAGCCGTGGTGGGTGTGGCTCCTGTAGACGAGATGGTCAACACCATGACATGAGTGTTCTTTCGTTTTGTTTTACTTTTTGCTTCTTTGAGACGGATTTCTCTGTGTAACCAGAGTAAACTGGCTGTCCTGAAACTCTCTTTGTAGACCAGATTGGCCTCGATCTCGCAGAGATCCACCTACCTCTGCCTCCCAAGTGCCGGGATTAAAGGTGGGCACCACCACCAAGTGTTCTTGACCATTGAATTCCAAGCAGCTCCTACCTTTAGCAGCTGACAGGGAGTCTGCCCAAAGTTGCTGATGATGCCTTCCAGAGCCTTCCGTTCCCGTTCGTCTGTCACATGGTCCAGGTCTACAGCCCCTGAGAGGGTGGCAAAGCAGTCAGAACTCTTTCAGCGTTCTCTGCATTGCAACTTCATCTGTTCCCTGGGCACACTGCTTACCTTCATAGGTACAGTAATAGAAGACATTGAGGGCCTCCTCAGCTGCTGGACCCCGCTGCTTATAGCCAAAGATGAGGTCGATCCACTCATGCAGGTGGGTGGACACGTACTCTGACTCCTGAGGGTAGGAAGCGGCAGTCAAACCTGGGACTGTGAACCCTACCACAACTCTCAACTCTGGCTGGCTGGCTATGTGTGGTCACCTCCTCACCAGAGCCCGGCGATGCTGTTGGATGAAATCCTCTGGACAGCTGGCCCACGGGGGCAGCACCACATCATCCACTTTCTCATTGGTCAACTGGAGGCAGCCCAGATCAAAACCTAGCAGAGAAGATTAGCAGTGTCCCATGTATCCCTGGGCGCCCCTGTCTGGGCACTCACACCCAAGCCCCACTCCCACAGCCGGTGCCTTGCATGCTACCATTCTGGTTCTCCAAGAAGTCGGGAAAGTAGAAGAACTCTGGGATGAGCTCCTTCACATCTGCGGGGCTCTCCAGGCGCGCCTGCCAAGCTGCTGCCACCGAGTGGAACTGCCGGTCAGAGCAGTCGAAGCTGGCGGAGGGACACAGCGAAGGTCAGTTGATGGATGCAGAGGGATGTGGAAAACCTGAGGCAACACAAAAGGCTGCCGGGAAGACAGCCTCCCCTCCTCCCCGACCTCCTGTCACCCCTGGGCGCACCGGCCACTCTGGAGCTGGACGTGCAGGGAGGTGAAGGGCTCAACACGGATGAGGTAGTGCATCACACCTGCTGCATTGGAATAGTGGGTACCGTAGTGGAACTTGTCGATTGTACCTGCTGGGTCCTCAAAGCTCTCATATCTGAAGCCACAGACAACACAAGTCAGCAGAAGCCCTTCACCCACCCATCCCCAGCCCACTGAGACCTGCCCTGTCCACATGCTCACTTCTCCCTCACGAGCTGGGCATGCTTGGGGTTCACCACACCGATGGGTTTGGACAGGTCCCGGAAGACAGCTGGATTGCTGAGGTCCAAGACTGGGGACACGTAGTCCTGCAAGACCCAGGGGAACTGGCCGCCCACCCAGGGAAGAAACTGCATGAAGACCCAGAAGGCTTGTGAGCCCGCACAGCCCTGTCCTCAACACTCAGGAAGATGGATAGAGCCTGCTCACAATACCACTCGGAAGGGCTGCAGGAGCACAGATGGTCTACAATAGACATTCCTTCCAGGGAGACCAGGGCCCAGCAGCAAGAAAAGAGGGTAGAGGAGTGAGACAGAGGCAGGGAACAGAGGCCAGATCTTAGTCATAGGTGAACTATTCAGGCTTACAGCCTCGCCCATTAGCTGGCACTGACAGATGCGGTTTGTGGGGGCAGAATATGTATGCAAAGTGGGGTCCTCACCACAGGGTACTGAGACAGGTCATTATAGGTGCGTCCTGCAATTGTGTTGAGTTGCATCAAGTATTCAAAGTTGGATATCTCTCGCTGTACCCATTTCTGGAGGGCAGGATAGCAAAGGATGAGCAGTGATTTTGTCCAGGACCCCTGCTTACATTCCATACAAACATACCTAGGACTCTTACCTGAGTGAGTCCTGAGGCACGAAGCATCTCCTGGGGGGAGCGGCTGCTTAGGTAGTCTTGGGTGTGTGGCCGTAAGCGCAGGAGCCACGAATACACCTGGTTCCGTACCTGGGTGTGGGGTGAGATGGGATAGGGCTGGGGCCTAGGAGCCTGGCAAGGAGATGAAGCTGAGGACCCAGACGCCTTGCATGGGAAGTTGAGGAAGTAGTTGGATTGATCAATGAAGAACAGTTCAAGCGCCGAACGTCTCAGGTTGAAACGCCGCAGGTGGACCTCACGCAGCTGGGCCAATGGGCGCCGAAAATCATGGCCGATGCCTACAGGACCAACGGTAGATATAAGTCACTGGCTCCTACCTGGTCCAGACCTTGGCCCTTCTCTACCAACTCCACCAGAACGCACCTTCCTCAGTTTCCACACGTTCCGTGCTGCCATCGTAGAAATATACATGCTGCGTGGTGACCTCTAAGAGTCCGGGGACCACGGCCACCACCGTGACGAGCTGGCACTCAGCTGACAGGAGCAGCTTCTCATGCTGCTTGTCTAGGTCCACGGCCTCCATCCTGGGGGTCACACACAGCTCAGCTAGTGATGCCACAGCCCTTCTTGGCAAACCAAGGGCCAGTGAGTCATGAAGCCCTATGTTCACACTGCCCTGGTGGAGAGGAGTTGCCCAGGGCCTAGTGCTCACTAACCCTGTGCCCTAGTTGAACTTAAAAGTCCCCTGGCTGCTCATCAGATCACCCCTCCTGCTGCCCTGCTTCTCCTCACAAACCTGCCCTGGTCCCCACATCGTTCAGGTTTTTCTCAGCCTTGCTGAAAGGTGCTTAGTTACTAAAGAACACCCAACCACCTGCCCTACTAAAGAAAGACCACCTAACCACTCATCCTTTTAAATAACTTCCAGATTTGGGGTTAAAGAGCCCCTTCAGGGTACTCGGTTAGTCAGCAAAAGACAAAGACTCGGACTCAGTCCCATGGAAGGCGTACGTCCCGGACCAGCCCTCCACCCCCCACTCACAGGCTCTCTGGCATGGCCAGTTCGTCCTCCCCTAACTGGTCTTCGAGCAGCTCCTCTGGAGGGGTGCTGATTTTGGCCTCTTTGGTCACTGCCAGGGGCAGTGAGGCCTCTTCAGTGGGTGTCATGGGAGCTTCACCTGTGTGAGGCCAATCGTACTTATTTAGAGCAAGGCATGATGGGAAATACCAGCTGGGTGGACCAAGCACAACACACTCACCTAAATTGTCTCGCAGGGCACTGGCTTCTAAGTGAGGGTCAAAGTGATGATTGGGTACCAGTTTTAGTCGCATTCGTGAGTATGTCTCTGCATTAGACAGCTTCCAGTGGGGAGCTGGAGGGACCCTGCAGATATATCATCACGAATTGTCAAGGCCTAGCAAAAGGTTTCAGGGCCCCCACTTTAAGACCGTAGGGTTTCTCTGGGTAGCTTTGGCTGTCCTGAAACGTAGGTCTGTAGACCAGGCTGTCCTTGAACTCTGCCTCCAGAGTGCTTGGATTAACGGTGGTGCTTCTTCCAACATGCGCCTCCCCACCCCCCAAAACCCAGACCCTTTGGCTAAGACTGCTGTTGTTATTCACGTTGCATTATTCTATTTAAGACCTTGAACAGAGAGCCAAAGGCAACCTGGCGCTCTTAAATGTTCCCTTTGCCCCAGGCCCAGCTCCTCCCCCTAGAAGCCCAGCCCACCTTAGTGCCCAGGCCCCACAGGGGCTGGAAAGCTGGCGCCACAGTGCCCCCCAGTGCAGCAGGGCCGTGGAGTGCTGTGCTGCCTGCTGCTTCAGCACTGCTGCGTAGCGCAGCCCCTCCAGACGAGCCCTGCGCTGGGCGGGTTCTAGGACCAGCTCCTGTGGTGGGAAGAACAGGTCAATCCCACTGGCTGCTGTTTCTCCAGTCTCTACCCTGCTGCCCTATTAGCTGTCTCCCAGGCACGTAGGTGAGGTAGCACACTGTCCCCCGTTCTGGGCTGCACACCTGGAAGGCCCTTCGACTCTGAATACGTTCCCGCCGCTGCCGCTGCCCACTGCTCATAAGCATATCATAGCAGGCATTCCAGAAGCCGGACATGAGGTCATGGCTCTTAGCATATGTGTCCATTTCAAACTTTGACATGGTGGGCTGTACCTGGAGGATTAATGGCGAGAGACCAGAGCTTGAAGCGTGCCCTAGCCCCCATTTCTCTTCCTTGATCCCCACCTCCTTTAGGCACCTGCTTGTCGATGAAGTGGCGCCATTCAGGTGTGGCACAGAAAGCCTGGAAGTCCTCAAAGAAGGTGGGACTTCCATTGGTGGGTGGTAAGGAGGGCAGCCTCCACTGCAGTCCCAGGGGCCCGTAAGCACGGTCCAGCAGCGTGCGGACCAGGGGCACCAACCACGAACAGCGCTCGGAGGCTGCCACAGCTGTAGATGGAGGCTGTGCATGCTCGGTCTCAGAGGAAGAAGTGTTCAGTGCCCGGCTGAGTGCGGCCTCCAGCTTGGAGAGGACATAGCATGCCTCTTCCCGGCGGGCTGGCACTGCAGTCTGCAGTAGTGTATGCAGCTTCACGTAGGCCTGGGCATGCAGCTGCAGGTGCAAGGGAGTGAGGTGCCAGCGACTGCCGTATCTCCACCAGCTCTGCCTCCACCTCCCCTGCCCACACGCTCACCTGTGGGTCCTCCAGCAGGATATAGCCAAGCACAAGACGTAAGCCAATCTGTGCCATCTCACGGAGTTCTGCCATGCTATTGGCTAGATGTGGCCAGGCGCCCAGTCGATCAAGGAGGTTGCACACACCTTCAAAGAGCTGCGACATAGAACATTTCCAGCGAGTTACCACACAAGGCCGGGGATACAGAGGAAGAAAGCAAGGTAAAGTTTGGACTGGCGGCTAGGTAAGGTTTGAGCCAAAGTCACTGCCCTTACTGCTTGACCAATCCTGCAAAGTATACCTGGCTATCTCTAACACTGTCATTCACCCCAAACCTTGGCCTGACTCTGACTAGACATGCCCATAGATGCCCATGCTGATGCATCCAGGACT
The DNA here is from genome assembly GCA_004026605.1 of Ondatra zibethicus. Lineage (NCBI taxonomy): Eukaryota > Metazoa > Chordata > Mammalia > Rodentia > Cricetidae > Ondatra > Ondatra zibethicus. The sequence continues at coordinate 113,409 of PVIU01004453.1, read as the reverse complement.
GCGCTGGGTACTCTCCCATCTTCCAGACTAGATACTCCCACATTCATAAGGTCACAAGAATGCACGTGGCTCGCGCCCCTCTGAATGTTCGCACCTTTTCACTCCATAGCTCCTGATTACCATGGCCCTCAGCACATAGGAAATCCTGGAGCAGGCGGAGCAGCCACAGTGCCTGGAGGGTAAGGTTGGCCAGGCCTCCTGGGGGAGCCTCCTTGATGTCGGTCAGGGCTGATTCCAACATCATCTCTAGGAGGCTGGGCAAGAGAAGGACTCAGTACCTACCTTGCACTTTCTCTGGCTCCTAGACTCCCAGAGACCCATCACCTTCGCAAATCATCCCTCTTACCTGCGCTTGATGCAGTCTGGTGGGCGCACAAGTGTGGCTGAGGCCCCAAGCTGGGTAAGAACTGAAAAGACCTGGCCACGCTCCCGCCAAGCAGCCTCATCACTGCCCTCCACGCCCCGCCACGTCACTGAGAACAGCACATTGGTAAGCAAGTTGCACAGCTCCTCTTCAGGGGTTTGCTGTGGGTAAAGGAGGGTGGTGAGGGCCATGGGCTGGGAGGGGAGGGAATCTCTACTCAGCACCCCTTGTCCACACACTAGCAGGAATGGTGAGAGGCAGCATTCAGCAAACAGCCAGAAGAGGCACAAGGGCTTCAGTTGGGGTTCTGCTGGAAAGAGGAGATATTCGCAAAGGCATTACCCTGAGTCTTCAAGGCTGCCTGGGAACTCCCGAGGAGAACTGGGGCTGGAGAGATAACTTAGAAGAGATAGGCTGTCCCTAGGCCCTACAAAGTTTGGGCCCTACATGGCTGCTCTCCTCCACTGTGGCTCAACGTAACACATGAGAATATCAGCCCTGGTATCCAGTTCATCTTTGGGGAGGTCACACTGCTAACCCTGCTCCCCTGAGGTGTCATCTCCAGACACAATGCAAGGTCAGAAGGTGGGCCCACCTCACCTGGGGGTTGCTTGTGTTAGAGGTGTCATCCCCACTGACGGTGGGTTCTAGCAGGCTGCCGTCCTCTAGCACATTGGAGAGACTGGAGCTGTGGCGGCCTTGGGCAGGAGGGAAGGGCCGTGGCCCATCCAGCGGGGAAGGTGTGCCAGGCTGGCTGGCTGGAGTAATCGTTCCACTGCTGCTGCCACCGCCAGCAGTATTGCCTGAGCCCACACTGGCCCGTTCCAAGCCCAGGTCAAAGGGCGTACTGAACGGGGAGAGGGCATGGTAAAAGGCATCTGGGTCAGGGCAAGTGGGCTCTGAAGGTAGGAAGACATCAGTAGATTCAGCAGGCAACTCGGTGGGTGGTGGGGACAGGGCTGGCTCCAGGGAGGTGGGCAGCTCTGGGAGAGAGCGTGGGGGACTGCTGGCTGTGGCAGCCTCCAGGACATACAGGCGGGTCAGCACATCCTGCCAACCAGCTTGTCGGGCCAGTAGCCGCACTACTTCTGGCTGTCCGTAGATGAGGTGAAAGAGCTGCCAAACCAGGGCACAGCAAATTAGAGGCCATCTGATTGCTTCCCTAGAGCCTCATCCTAAGGTCTTAACAGTGGGGGCCACCAAAGACACCCCCATTGCAGACAGACAAAATGAACTGCAAGAGCAGAAGCTATCCCTTTTCCTCCCCAAGCTTTTCTCTCGGACTCACCTGACGGCAGATGTCCAGGCGGACGCTGAGGTCAGCCTGGAGGGACAGCTGTACCACAGCCAATAAATCTGAGAGATTCAGGCAATCCGGGGATGCAACCTGAGGGGCTGACACAGTAGGAGGGGACTGTCTCAATCCTGTTCCCTATGGGAACACTCCCTCTTCCCACCAGTCCCATTCCCGATGGATGGTGCCCACTCTGCCTGCTCTGGTTCTGTTTGCTTGTTGCTGTGTTGCGGTCTTGTGAATGCTGTGTGAGCATTCTGCCACTGAAATGCATCCTCCCCTCCAACTCATCTGCCTCTTGGTCCCAACCATGTCATACCTGCTCCCATAAACAGCTTATAGAGGCCCTGGCAGAGCTGGGGAGAGATGGTCCCCTCGGGCAAGCTGGCAACAAGACCCTGGAGACCACAGTCTCGCAGCCGGAGCCTCTGGCGGTTGCGCTCAGGTAACCGTTCATTTTGCTGCAGTCTTCGCAAGATCTGTGTGGGGGAGATCAAGGGGCTGTCATCACAGGGGACCTAACGTAGAAGGAAAGTCACTGCACAGATATGTGGCTCCAGAAGAGGCCTGTGGAAGTGGCTTTATTCACTGGTTCAAGGCTTCCCGAGATTCCAGTCTGGGGCCTCAGAGAATGGGATTATGAGGTCAGGATGGGGCTGGGTATACCTTGAAGATTCTGTCGGTCAAAAGAGGTGGTGATCTTGGTCGCACCAACAGTGTGAACAGCACCTCGAGGTTCCCTGGCTCTAACAGGAAGATGGCCAAGGGCTCTTGTGCTGGAGAACCCTGAAGCAGGGCCAGCAACAAGTCCAGTGTGCCTACCACCTGAGGATACAGAATGTCTCTCTAGGCTGGGTTCCCCAGCTGGCCTATATACCTCTCACCCAAATCTCACCCTCCCCAACCTCCTGCCTACCTGGCCATCATCACTGGTGGCTGTCAAAAAGCTCAGCACAACCTGCATGTCATCCACTGAGAAGTTGCGAACCAGGAACTCACGTGCCAGACCCAAAAGGGATGTCTGTACTGTGCGCAGGTCGTCGGCCGCAAGGGGGCGCTCCCGCTGTGGACTAGTGGGTCCAGCAAGCACAACCAGCAGTCAGAGAGGCAAGATCAGAGAAAGTGGGTAGGTGAGCTGTCTCCATACCAGGCACGACCGTGTCAGGCTCCCAGCATCCACCTGGCCCCCCAGCCTAACCTGTAGTGTGTGCGCAGAGCATCGAGGATGAACTGGACTCCATACTTCTTCCGAAGCTTCTGTCTGTGCTCACGGACTATGCTGGACATGTACTGGATGTGACCTGAGTGGACATCAGCTTCCTCCAGGGCAGGGCTACGCCTCTGCCGCACCTCCCAGGCACCATCCTCACACCCCAGGGCACAATTCTGACCCCATCAGATATGTCACCTCAGATTATCTAGAGCAAGGCTGTGACTTCTCACCCTGCCCTACCCTGTGGCTAGGCCTCTTTCCCAAGACCTTTACCTACCCAGGCGCACAGCAAAGTCACTGAGGGTCCAGAGGTGAAAGTTGAAGAGCAAATGTTGGTAGAGCAGGTAGAGGAGGGGCCCGCTGCTCTCAGCCGCCACCTGCTCCATCAGTAGCTGGGCAGACATGAGCACGTTCATATCCATGGCCCAGCTGGGGACCTGAGGGAAGAAGGAGCTGAGATGTCAGGCCCTGCCTACCTGCTGTCCCAGTCTTCTCAGCAGCAGACATGAACCACCATCCTTGCTCACAGCCTTTCAGGACTGCAGCCATCTCTGAAATACAAGCTTCCCCTGACACAGCCTGAGCCCCCTTCCTACCCACATCCTCACAACCAAACCTGCCCATTCAGGCCCCACTCAGACACCACTGTCCAGAAGGTCCGGCCCATCTCTTTTCAACCGGCTCAGTAGGTCTCACCTTGCGCAGGAGGGCCCCTATGATGGCAGGCCCCTGGCATTGCACCAGGCTCTCCTGATTCACAGTGTGGCCCTGCAGGAAGTTCCGAAGCATCAGGAGAAAGGCAGCCACTGCATTCCTCTCCATCCGTTCCTCTGCCGATCACCAGGAAGAGGACAGAGGTTGGTCAAGGGCATGCCAGAAGCCACTACCCCTCACATGCACAACCCCACCACCATACCAAGACTTTCTCCCGAATCCAGGTGTGAAGGACTCACCTGAAGACTTGCCCAGGGGGAGAAACAGGCCCTGACTGTTATGGCCTGAGGTCAGTTCAGGTCCCACAAGGTCATGTGTTTCACCTGGACCTGCTTCGGCCTCTTGGGGCTGCACAGCTACTCGCTCCAGCAAGGGCAGCAGGGCACCCATGCCCCCTACACAATTCACCACATCCTGGGGGGAGGGGCAGTGGTAAGAGGACAGCTCCCCACTAGCATCTTGCCTAAAGCCTGGACACAAAGTGTGGTCTCTCTTTTTTTTAAATATTTATTTATTTATTATGTATACAATATTCTGTCTGTGTGTATGCCTACAGGCCAGAAGAAGGCACCAGACCCCATTAAAGATGGTTGTGAGCCACCATGTGGTTGCTGGGAATTGAACTCCGGACCTTTGGAAGAGCAGGCAATGCTCTTAACCTCTGAGCCATCTCTCCAGCTCCAAGTGTGGGTCTCTTAAACTGGTCTTCCAAACAGGCCCAACACTGCTCCCAGCTAGCCCTATGTGCACCACACACATGTACACATGTACCTTCACGTTCCATGTCTCCACCCTATGTCCCGTCAGGCGGCCATCCAGCCCATGGCCGGGGGACAGGTCCAGGCAGATGTTGCTCTTACAGGCCTGGATCAAATGGAAAAGGGGTGACAGACTGAAAGCAGAAGCCTGAGGGCAGAGCCAGAGGCTAGGGATTGTTCCCCATCCCTAAATACCTGAGGCGAATAATGGAGGAGCAGCTTGGCACCAAGCTCGTGTAGTTCACCCTCAGGCTTGAAGGGTGCTGGCTCATTGGGCCCTGGAGAGAAGAATTCAAGGTTTTAAGAGCTCAGGAGGACCTCTGGCAAAAGCCCACCCACAGCTTCCCTCCTCCCTGTTGCCCAGAGGACAGATTCCTAGGGTTGCCATCTTCCCCTGGGCACTTTGCAAATCTGATGCCCTGAAACTGGGACAATGGGGTAGAGGCTGGGACTAGGGCACAGGAATGACAGACAATAGGTGCTACATACCCAGGACATACAGGACCTGCAGGGCAGATGCCTGCAGGGCTTCATGGAAGATGGCCACAGTCCCCAGCTCCCCCTCCAAAGATGTGGGGCTTCCCCACCGAGTGTCCTGGGTGCCTGCAAGGGTGGAGCTGATGCTGCCCTCCTGCAGAGGGGCCCCCAGCCCAGGCCCCCAGCCCAAGCCCGTGGAGGCTGGGACTGACTGGGAGCGGGTGAGGGAGGGGTGAGTGTGAGACAAGGCAGTGGGGAGCCCTGTGGTGGTCGTCGTTGTGCGGTGCCCAGCAGAACCAATGCAGCAGGAGGAGAAAGGCTGCGGGGTCAGGATTGGGAGACTAGTCAGGTCCGAGCAAAGCCTGGGAGTCCACCTATATCCAGCTTATGATGACTCCCAAAACCATGGACTGCAGAGCGGTGCAGGCTGAAGACACACAGGGGTTCCAGTCCACACTGGCCCAAGTCCCTCCAACTGACCCAAGGCCTCCCAAACCCTGCCTAGCACACCTCACTGAGGGATGGGAAGTGAAGAGGTGCTGTCTTGACCAGATGGCCATCTTTGTAGACACTGACCAGGTTCTGACTGAAGAGTCGGCGCCCAGGCACATGCACAATGGCCACACAGTGCTGTAAGAGAAGCCATGAAGACTCAAGCCATGCTTGAGTCTTGGCGTTCCTCATCCCACACTGGGCCATGTGAGAAGGGTGGGGACTCACCCAGGCAGAATCAGCGAAGGACACTTCGGGCAAGCTCATGGTTATGTACTCCTTCCGTGTGCACACGGCTACCACCAGGGTCCCAGCTGCCGTGAAGAAGGCCTCAAACCCTGAGCCATTGTTGGTGAAGAAGCTGGGGGCAAGCAAGCCAGTTATGCCTGCTTCTTCTTACTCACCCTGGCAGTGGGTCCCTAGCCCTTGGTAGTTACCTACCTGTACAGTTGTTTTCTCTGGAGAGGTCGGCTGGGAGCTGAGGTAGGAGCTGTCTCTGTGGAGTGCAGACAGAGCCAGGCATGGAAGGTAAAGCCAGGTCCCGGCCATCGCTGCACGGGTGGTACCATGATGCCTGCCATGCTAGGTGTGAGGTCAAAGTAGCGCAGGGCACATGCAGGACCCCGGTGCCGGGCCATGCCTGACAGCGCTCGGATGATGGCACCTGCATGCCGAGCCTTCTGAGATTCAGTTCCCTCTGACTCTGAGTCCAGTCCTGGTGGGGGGCGCAGCAGACGACGCAGCTCCAAGGGCCTTAGAGACACTCGGCCCAGAGCTTGCAGCAATGCTAACAGCTGCTCCTGGCAGCGGACTCCCAGGGCTACCCCTGTGCCAAGTGTCTCTAGCAGGTAGCCCACTAGGCCTGCTTGCACACAGGTGACACGGCTGGCAGGGCAGCTGTCACAGAGCCACCACAGCCGCTGTGCCAGGAAGAGGCGTAGCTCAGCTGTGGGCAATGCTGGTAGCCATTGCATCAACACCAACACTGGCTGTTCATTGCGAATTGGTGGAGGCGGGTGCATGCTGTGGTCACCTTCCACAGCCTGTAAGTGGAAAGAATGTGACAGCCCCAGGTCAACTGTGGCCCCTTGCCAGCTACGGGACTTCCTGTTGCATAGTACGGGAAGCTAGCATGTGCCACCCCATCTTGGTGCCTTGCCAAAGGTACATGGATGATTATGACCATTAAAACAAGTACTTCGCACTAACTTTCAAGCTTTGGAAGTAGCCTAGACTGGCCAAGCCCTAATTCTATGTTCCTGGAATAGTCCTTGCGGCCTATAGTGTAGAGGTCTCAACTCAGGGCACTGACACATGGCTGACCACAGCTCACATTGCACTGGCCATAGGTAACAGTCCTCCAGACTAGGGACCTGCCTCAGGCCAGCTGCCTTTGGGACACAGGCCCCAGACCAGTACTTGCCATGTTGAGCAGTTCTTGCAACAGTCTTTGGGTGGGGGGCCCATGGCTCTGCAGGACCTCCTGCAGGTGCTGGTAGCCAATGCGTTCCTTGAACACCTCCTGAAAAATGGGGTAGAAGTAAGCAAAGTTGTGGGTTTGTGGCCAATTCATACTCACAGGGACCCCTCCACTTTTGGAACTCTTTGTCTATCTCTGCCTGTAGGTTATAGTACAGAAAGGAACAAGGACAACATAGAGGATGTAGTAGCCTATATTAATCTACAAATGGTGGTCAACTCACAAGTGTCCCAGGACACACTGATGGCCACACCCCACAAGCATGTGGAACCACACCCAGAGGGAATGGCAGTCATGTGCTCTCCAGGGAACAAGATCTACAGGCCAGTTTTGAAAACACGAGGACAACAAACTCCCTCTGACTCCTATCACAGAAAGTCTTGAAACGTCCTCACCTTGGCCGACGGGGAGCCACTCATGATGCAGGTCAGCACTCTGACCACGTGGACGGCGATGGCATCTGTGTCCTGGTCCAGCACCTTGGAGTAGAGGGGAAGTCAGGAGAAGCAGCTGCCAGTACCTGGCAGTAAAAGGGGTGCAGGGCCAGGTCCACCAAAGTCCAGGGCGTCTGCTGGGTCAGCAGCTCTCTGTGAACAGCAGGCTTGACTTGCCCCCTGAGCTGCGCTGCCCTGAGCTGGAGTGCCCTCACAGCAGATGGGCAAGACGGCCCCTGGCAGAGGCCGGGAAAGCACCACTGCCCGGGGGCCTCAATTGCCACCTGCTGCTGGATAGACCAATGGTGCATACTGCCTCTGCACTCCCTCCTGTGGACTTACTGGCCCTAGTTCCCACATCCCCATCCAAGTTAGACACATGTGCAAGCAAGTCATCAAGTGTCCCATCACCCATGATGATTGACAGAGATTCAGGGGTATAGGGGCAATCAATCACAGGGCAGTAGAGCCAGAAGAACCTTCGAGACCTCTAAGTCCTACCCTGTCCCCCAGCCCCTAAATCAGTGAGGATGCTGTGGTCCAGCTTAACTGAAACTGACAGTCAGAGCCACGCTGCTCACTCCCCCTGGCCCACTCTGGGGGATGAGAGGCTGAGAGGCTGATATCAAGTGTTAAGTCATGTTTTGTCCTGTGGGCCCTTTACTCACAGCTCTACCAGTCCCTCGGAAATGTGACCTCAGACAACCTTCCCTTCTCTAGGCCTGTTTCCTTATCTGGAAATAAAATCAAGGGGGGGAGTCACCTAGCCCTGCCTGATTTGGAGCTGAATGGACAGGCAGACTCTCAGAAAGTAACCATAGGTGATAAACATATGAGGCTGCCTCATGAAGACAAAGCCAGGGCAGAGGCTTTGGAGGTTGGGGGCCCAGGTGTAGAGCCCCCATCTGACACCCCGCAGTTCCTACAGCACCTACAACAGTGAGGCATGCAGCATGTTATAAGGAGCCAGATATGTTTAGTATAGGACTCAGGAGCCACAGAAGAAATGGGACCCACTAGGAACCCCTGCCATAGTAGGTGGTTACAACCTAAGCTCTTAGTGTCTGTACTTGTGTCTCCTTCTGAGAAGGGGATATGGGGTAGGTGGTGAAAGGTTTCGAAGGTTCCTTCCAGCTACACCTTGGTACTCAATTCTAACACAGGGTGTGGGGGGGTTAGAGACCACTTCCTGCTCCAGTCTCTAGGATAGGGCCTTGGAAGGGGTGGAGTTGACAAAAGGGTGTGGGAGAGTCACCCTCTCTGCCAGGTATGTGGTGCCTCAAGCACATCTACCCGCATCCACTATTCTAGAGAGCAGGAAATGGTCAAAGAAGGAGCCCAGGGTGGGTGGCCCAGGGAGGTGCTGCCTGAGCTGGTCAGCCAAAGGGCGGTACCTTCTGGACATCGGGCTCAGTCAGTAACCGGGTGGCCAGGTCACTGTCCCCCTCAGGGGGTGCCCGGGCCTGCAGGTATAGCTGTGAGAAGGAGGAGGGGAGTAGAGGAGGAGGAGGAGAGGTTAGAGCAGGAGCAGGGGAGCTGCCAGGGCTCTGCACCAGTGGGAAATGGCCCACTGGGTCCTCGTCAAAGTTCTCCTAGCAGAGTGGGGCCAAAACCCAAAGGGACAAACCCTGCCCAGGCCCCAGGCCCTCCCACTGAGCACAGGCCACAGCCATGTTTGCTCAGCAGCAACCTTCCGGGAAGTCTGTGATTCCCCCTGGGTTTCAGGCCTTCCACCCCCAGGTGAAACTCCACCCACCTTGCTATTCTGGATGAGGCGAATAAGATGTTCAAAGCAATTGTTGCTAAGGAAGGTGGCTTGTAGCACTGGCCGGTCCTCGCATGCCAGCATCATGGGAATAGCATCTGTGTAGGGGTCAAGGTCAGAGTCCCCTATGAGCACTCTTACACATCCCACCTCTCCCTGAGTCCAGCCTTTCCACCAGCACCAAAGGCCTAGGGCCCATACCTACCGAGCATGCTGACCCGCAGGGTGATAAGGGCTTCTTCGGGGCCTGAACTTGGACTAGCTGGCCAGTCAGCATTAAGAATGTGGAAGTAGCCCTCAAGCAGGGTGCGGAGTTCTGGTCCTCGGGGTGGTGCTCGGCTCGTGTGCAGGACATGCACTGCCCCAACCAGTGCTTTCAGAGCTAGCGGTACCTGGCTCAGGTCCTGCGCTGGGTCACGGCCCCAGCTCCGCACCACGCCTAGCAGTCCCTGCACAGAGCCAGCACTCACAGCCATCTGTCCATTCTCCTATGGATGAGGGAAGATGGCAGTAGACTCACCTAGAAGCAAGGTGCTAAAAGGCCCACCCCTTGGTCCACAGCTCACTACCCAACACACCTTTCCTCCTGCAAGGATAGCACCAAAGAGGTGAATGAGCCGCAATAGCAACGTGGGAGGCAAATGGTCTGCATCCTGCAGGCTCTCTGGGTAGCGGGTAGAGCAGAACAATGTCACCAAGTTTGTAGGGCTATGGGTCAAAGGACTACATATGAGGTAGGGTACCTAGCATGGGGGTGTGGGGTAGAAGCTGAGCCTAGTAAATGTCCAGACTTGTAGAAGGAAACCTCCCCCTGATATGGGTCTAAAATGACGTGGTTGTATGGCAGGGGAATGGGAGGCTACAGTGTTCTTGAGGGACATATGGTCCAGCCCTGAGAGCCTAAGCAGCGTCCTAGATCCTTACGTCCCAAAGTGACAGGGTCCCAGAGTGACACGTAGCCACTGTGCTTCTAAGATGCACATCTGTTCCCTGTCCTACTGTGACAGTGGGAGCTTCTGGTGCGTGGCTCTGGGGACCCGGCTGTATCAACTGCACTGATAGTTCCCCTTCCCCACCGGGGATTTCTAGGGGCTTTCATAGCCTCACATGTGGCTTTGCTCCAGCTAAGCTGGACAAGGTGTCAGGCAACGAAGTGAAACCCAGAGGGCAGAAGGGTCCAGGCCTGAGTCACGTTGTGCGACCCAGGTGGGACTGGGTGGGGTTGGGGCCTCCCTGCAATGGGCACCTTCCACAGCCCTGCTTGTCTCTGTCCAGCTACTTCCTGCTCTGACCATATCCAGTACTTCCTGCTGTCCCTCCAATGAGAGAAGAGAGAGAAGGCCCAGAAGAAACAAGTGAATAAGAAAAGTAGGGACGAACGGACACACACACACACACACACACGGCCAGAGGGGCTTCTGGGTATCACCCCTCCAGGAATGAAGAAGTAGGTGGAGACAGCTAGGGCAGAGAGGGACCTGAGGAGGAAGAGCCTAGGTTGGGGTGACCCGAGCAGAGAGACTGGACAAGGAATGAAGAAAGTACAAGTGTCTGGGAGGAGCCAGGAGAGAAGGAAGATGGAAGGAAGATTCAGGGTACAGGTCAACACCCTACCCGAGGGAAAGTCCTCATTCTAGCCTAGGAAAAAATGTCTTTGTCCAAGCTTGCCCTTTCTTTTCTCTCTACCACCAAACTCCTACGTGGCTGTTGAAGGTTCCACCAAGGAGTCCCTGTCTAGCGGATGGCATTGGGGAACTACAGGAAGGCGACCTAAGTTTGGAGGCAGGACTGGGTGGAGCCTGACCTTGGAAGAAGGCTCCGAATTCACAGGGCAAAGCGGTTGGAGGGAACTTGTATTTGCTCTTCTCCTTGAAGCTGATGACTTCCCTGGGGGTGGGGGTGGGGAGAGTTGGGATGAAGCCCGCACTGAGATCCATCAGCTGAACTCTCACCTCTTCTTGGTCATTCGCCTCCAGCCTGCACACAGGCTAGTCCCCATAAGACCAGCAATCCATCCCATCCCTTTCCTTTGTCCTGCCTCCTGTAGGCCACCCTGCCTGAGGCCTGGGTCTCACCCACTGTGCTGGCGCCGCCAGGTCTGGTAGGGGTCAAAGAGCTCCTCGCAGAGGAGCAGAGCATGCAGGGCCACATTCTCCAGCTGGGTCTCATGGCCCTCCTTTGATGATGGGGGTCCTTTCAGCTGAAGTGTGGGAAGAGAAGGAGGTTAGCCAGTCATACCTGCAGTAGCTGTCTCCACCCTATCCAGGCAGGCCCCTCACCTCAACCATCAACCTAGTGAGCAGTGCCAGCACTCGTGGCACCAGGACCTGGCCCCAACCAGCCTCTACGTTCTCCAGGTTCCTGGGGTGGGGGTGAAGAACAAGAGAGGTCACACTAATGTCTCAGGTCTCCCTCACTCCCTGGCCCATACATCCATGCCTCTGCCCGTCCTCAGAGGACACTAGGGAAAAGCCACCTGCAGAGAATGATGAAGAGCTTCAGCAACAGCAGGGCCTGTTCCAGGTCGTCCTGGTCCAGCTGCTCTGCTAGCGAAGGGAGAGCATCTAGGGGTAGCAGAGGGACTTCCGCACCTGCCTCCTCTGGCCTGTAAGAAGGGAGAGTTACTGAGTGCCAAGGACAGCCATACCTGCCTGGCCCTGACCTCTATGCAAATCCAGCCTTACCTTCGAGGTTCCAGAGAGGATAATGAGATACTCTTCTCGAAGGCACCCACAAAGGCCTTCAGCCATTGCTGCAGGTAGCCAAGGTCCTTCTGTTGACCAAAGATTTCAAGAATGAGAGGGGAGATTCTCAATAAAGAGAGGAGACAGGTATGGACAGGTGGGACACAGGGTTAGATGGATTAGAGGTGGAGTGGCAGGGGCTGGGGAAAGGAGGAGGGGGCGGGCCCTGGAGGACAGGAACTTGGAAGGGACCACTGTGGTATCGACGGGTCACCTCCAGGACCTCAGCTGTTCTCTCAGTCCAACCTTCAGTCTTTGTTCCCACCTTTCTAATGCTGGGACCCACACAGGCCTGACACAGGCAGAGGAGGAGCTTAGGTGGGGGGCGTGGTTATGGTCCACACTAGTGCTGCTGCTGCTGCTCTCTAGTCAAAGCTTTGGGATGTATCCTGCCCTGGCACCTTTTCCAAGTTCTGCAGCCACAACCTCCTGAAAAACTTCGGTACTATGTGCACCAGGCTGCACACACACTGTTGGATAGGCATCCAAGTCACACTTAGATGTCAACGCTACAGCATCCTTGCTCAACAGCCCACCCTTGCCCTGAAACCTCCATCTGCTCTTGCTGTTTACCTGGACCCCAGGTCCCAAAGCCGGTTCCATGGACAAGAGGGGTGGGTAGCGGCTGAGCCAGTGTATGGGCGCCGCCAAGGAAATTATGGTGTGAACAAAATACGTTTCCTCTGCCCTGGCTGGGGCAGGAAGCGCAGAGTCACGGTGGGGGAGGGCAGTCGCTTCCTCCCAGCAGACCGCAGGGATGTGGAGGGGGCCCTGGGGCACCCTGGGCTGCAAACACATTATGGGCAAGGCCTGCAGCACATGGGGCGAGGGTCTTCCTGTCCTGGGTACCATCCTTGCCGTCAGGGTGCCAGGTAACTTTCATTTAAAGTACTCACATTTCCCAGTGTGGCTCAAGACCTTGAGCCTGGGAAGAATATGCAAGACTCCCTACATCTTTGTCCCTCACCAGGACCCAGCCACCTACCTGGATTCCACAGGTCTTTTGCTCAGTGACACAGCTAGCCATTTGCCTTAACTTAATGCCGTATCCAGGACATGGGAGTGGACCTGGCCTGTATATTAGTCTCTCCCCCACTCTGGAGTCCAAGTAGCTGCCACTAGAGAGTAATCACCTTTCCCAAGTTAGAGAGGAAATGAGAATGGCAGTGGAGAAGGCCAAGAGAAATGGCACACTTCAGCCAGTGCTCACAGTGCCCAAGACTGCTCCTAGGGGCAGGGACCTAAGGATCTACGGAAACTTTACTGAGCAGCGGTTCTCCACCTTCCTAACGCTGTGACCCTTTAATACAGTTCCTCATGTTGTGGGGACTAGATCCATAAAATTATTTTTGTTGCTACTTCATAACTGTATTTTGCTACTGTTTTATGGAATATAAACATCTGTGTCACTGGGCAGTGGTGGCACACGCCATTAATCCCAACACTTGGGAGGCAGAGGCAGGTACATCTCTGTGAGTTCAAGGCCAGCCTGGTCTACAGAGCAAGTTCCAGGACAGGCTACAAAGCTACAGAGAAACCCTGTCTTTTGTTTTGTTTTTGTTTTTCGAGCTTTTTGTGGCTTTGGAGCCTGTCCTGGAACTAGCTCTTGTAGACCAGGCTGGTCTCGAACTCACAGAGATCTGCCTGCCTCTGCCTCCCGAGTGCTGGGATTAAAGGCGTGTGCCACCACCACCCGGCGACAAACCCTGTCTCTAAAAACCTAAAAACAAACAAAACAAAAACAAAAAACATCTGTGTCTTCCGATGGTCTTAGGGGATGCCTGTGAAAGGGTCTTTTGGTCCCCGAGGCGTCAAGACCCACAGAATCACTGCTATAAAGGCTGACTGGCTTGTTTATGCTGCCTGTAGCATATCTCCTTCCACTGTAGCATGTCTTGACCTGGATGGATGCCAGCAGAGCTGGGGCAGCCCCCCCAGAACCTAGTGGGAGCAACTATCCACTAATGTTTCCTTGCCCGTTTTATCTATTATTTATATTGTGTGTGTATGTGTGTGTGTGCGAGAGAGAAAGCACATGCATGTGATAGAATGAGCGCTGTGCACACGCATACACACGTGTGTGTGTATGTGTGTTTGGGGCAGGGGTTCCACCTGCCATTATATGTGCGTGTGTGTATGTATGTGCCCATATGTGTGTAGACAAGAGATAATCTGTATGTCTCTATCACTCTCCACCTTATTTTTTTTATATATTTTTATGGTTTATTTAACTTTTTATTTTATGTGCATTGGTGTGAAGGTGTCAGATCCCCTGCAACTGGATCTTCAGACAGTTGTGAGCTGCCATGTGGGTGCTGGGAATTGAACCCGGGTCCTCTGGAAGAGCAGTCAGTGCTCTTAACCACTGAGACATCTCTCCAGCCCCTCCACCTTATTTTTTTGAGACAAGGTCTCTCATTGAAGGAGCACTCACCATTTGGGTTACACTGCCTAGTCAGAGAGTCCTCAGAATCTGCTGGTTTCTGCTCCCAAGTATTAGGGTTACAGACATGTGATGCCATGCCCAGTTTTTACATGGGTTCTCAGGATCCCAACTCAGGTCCTCATGCTTGTGAAGCAAACACTGAGTTATCCCCTGTGGCCTACTCCTCCCCCACTGTGAGACAGGGTCTCACAAAGACTCAGCAAGCCTTGGACCCTCTAGGTAGTTAAGGCTCTTCTTGAACTCCTGACTCCACTGGTGTAGGAGGTCCTTCTGGATTTGTGTTGCTTTCATTGGTTGAATAAAGAAATTGCCTTGGCCTTTTGATAGGGCAGGACTTAGATAGGCGGGGAGAACAGAACTGAATGCTGGGAAAAAGAAGGCTGGCAGAGAGAGCTGCCATGGAGTCACCAGAATCAGACATGCTGAATCTTTCCCGGTAAGCCATGACCTCACGGTGAACACAGATTATTAGAAATGGGTTGAATCAAGATGTGAGAGTTAGCCACTAAGAGACTAGAGCTTATGGGCCAAGCAGTAATTTAATTAATACAATTTCTGTGTGGTTATTTTGGGGGTTAAGCTAGCCGGGCAGCAGTACACAGCATGCTCCTCATTACTACACTCCACTTCCTGAGAACTGGGATTATGGCATTCACTACATAGCTCAGGTAACCCAGAAAGGGACCATGGACATCACTGTGACTTTCTGTCTGTCTTGTTACCTTTGTTGACCTTCCCAAGCCTCCCTGGAAGCTCCTTTCCCCATCAACCAGCAGGAAGACCAAGATGTCCAGACTCTGAGCCACCGAGAAGGCCAGGTTGGATTTAGAGGGTTACCCCAAAGGCTCACGTGTTGAAGGCCTGGTCTCTAATGTAAAAGTGTTCTAGTGGGGTTTTAGGGAAGTAATTGGATCAAGAAGGCTCTAACCATTATCAGTGGATTATCCATTGATAGGTTTAGAATCTGGTGGGCTACTGGGATGGGGTAGGAGTGCCGTGGCACATTCCCTTGGAAGCTAAACCTTGTCCCTGTGCACATATGGCTTGACTGTGCGTATTCTTCCCACCCCCCTCATGACCACCCTTCTGGTTGACATAAAAGCAACAGAGTCAGACCACCGTGGATGGAAACCTCCAAAACCACGAACCAAAACAACCCTTCCCCCTCTAAGGTGACCTCACAGATATTTTATCAGAGCACACCAGGCCTCTAGAGCATTTCTTCTGAGCCCATTACAGTGGGAAGTGGGGAGCCTTGGCACCCGGGGCCAGCTGTACCTTCCGGGAGAATGCAGCCGGGAACCTGGCCATTTGACCCTGACCTGTCTCGGTGGCCTCATAGAACCCTTCTGGTTTCAAAAATGTCCCAATATTGGGCTGGGGACATGGCTCAGTGAGACTGCTTCCACGTAACCATGGAGACCGAGTTCAGATCCCCCAACACCATATAAAGAGTCAGGATCAGCAGTGCATGTTCCTAAGCTCAGCACTTGCAGAGGCAGAGGCAAGCAGGTGTGTGGAGCTTGAAGGCCAGCCAAGGTGAATCTGTGCTCTAGGAGCAGTGAGACTCAGCATCAACACACACACACACACACACACACACACACACACACACACACACACACTAGCCCAACACTTTCCGAACTATCCCTAGTCAAACCAGTTCTCTCTGACCCAAAATACGGAGACCTAAATCCCCAACTGACCCTTCTCCACACCTAGAATAAGGGCCCAACTGCTGAGCCTAGCCCTCTAGGCCCCTGGTACAGCCAGGGCCTGCTTTCTGTACTCCAATTACCCTGTGGCCCAGACTTCTACACCCCATTCTACTGCCTCAGTGACTTGGGCTTGTGGTAATTAAGCAGGAATTTCCATCTTCCTAGTGGCCACTCCGGCCTTCTATCACTTGAACCACACCCTTGGCCTGTCTAGTTCTGTAAACACTGCAGATCGAGCTGAGCGAGGTTCAGGGCTAGGCCAATCAAGGCAGGGTACATGGGCTCTGAAGGGGCACGAAAGAGACAAAAGCACAGGACAAGTGACAGGAGAGGCTGCCAGTCCCTCTCTTCTGGGCCTCACTCCTCCTCCCTAGGATGCCTCAGGCCAGCTCTGACCTGAATTCCACTGTTTGAAGCTACAGTGCTAAATATCAGAGTCTGAGTGTGTGTGTGTGTGTGGGGGGGGTCGTCAGAAGGTCGCCAGCAGCGGTCTGGAGCAGGATGGCTGTGCTGGCTGTGACAGACTCCAGAGCCTGAGGGTGTGGCTGCAGGGCTTGAGGTGTGCGCTGCTACCTCAGAGCCTCTGCCTCACTCGCTCCTCCAGTCCTCTCTAGTTCTGAAGGGGACCTTAGGACAGACAAGGAACAACCACACAGGCCAAGCCCACCCAAGAACCCATCAGCCTATAAGGGAATATTGGGTCTTGCTATAGGGGAGAAAATAGAGGTCACTGTCCCTAGAAAGATGGATGTTAACTAGCCATCATTTCAACCTGTCCCCAGCCAGCCCCAAATACACTCAAAGAATACTGGGAGGAAGAGCTCCCAAGAGCTAGGGAGGCACAGATGGTTCCTGGGGCACAGAACTGCCCCTCTTAGAACTCAGAGGTAACTGTGGTGAGCTCAGGGCATGTCCATGTGGCATCGGGAGGGCACTTTCTACCAGAGGGACAGGGACCACTAGGTTACCTGACACCACACTGCCTCTGAAGCTGAGTACACACTTAACACCCAGTACCGGCCTGCAGTAGACACCACTGGATCAGTCACTGCTCTGGCACAGGCTCCATCTTCAGAGCAAACCAATGGTTTCCTCTGACATCTGAGGCTCTGCGCAGGTGATGCCCTCATCTCCAGTCTCAGCTCCCCGAACCCTCTAGTCCAAGGGCATGGCTTGTTGCTCCCATCCCACAGGGCAGTACACACTGTATTTCCCATGTGCCCTTTGCAGAAACACCCTCGATCAGAACCAGAACCCTTTGAAGACACAAACCATTGCTGCTGTACAGGTAGGGATTACTAATGGAATTGGTGGCTGAGGGTATAAATTTTGGAACCCAGACCCCATTTAGAAACTGGGTAGCCTGGGGTCAGGGGGAGTTGAGAAGGGTCTCAGTGTGTAGAACAAGTTGGCCTCAAACTCACAGAGAGCTGTCTGCGTCTGTCTCACGGGCAGGGATTAAAAGAGTGTGCCACCATACTCAGCCTCAACTATCTCTTTATAACAGTCTGTTCAATGGCAGCCACATCATCCAGCATTGCAAAGGGCAGGATGACTGGGAGCTCCAAACTTGGGGCTCTGCTCAGCCCAAATTCCTGCATTATAGGACAACATCCTCATCCCTGTCTATGAGTGAAAAGCAAGAGGCAGCCCGTGGTTCAGGGCAGACTTGAGGGCCTCCAGGGCAGTCTCCAGTTGGCTGCCTTAGGCAGGGGAGGTAGATGTGACCCCCAGGGAAGAAGAGCTCCAAGCGGTAGGGAGAGGAATCACAGTTCAATACTGGGTGATACCTCTTCAGTCAGAGCTACCTCCACCTTCAGGGACAGAAAGGAAGAAATAGGGTTGGATAGGTCTGGACAAGATAGCTTCTCAACCCAAAAATCCTCCTACAGCATTAAGAGGGGAGAGTGCAATGTCAGGCCAAGGGTGGTTTTGAGCTATGTTCTAAGAACTGTAGGCCACAGGATGAAGCTGGAAGATGGCAATTTTTCCAGGGAGCTTTCCAGGAATCAACTGAGCATAGTGGTGTAAGTGCCTGGGTGTCCAGACCAGTCTCTGGCCCCTTACCTAAAGTAGTACTAAGAGGAGTGGACCTAATTGGTCCCCATAACACCCTTCAATACTTAGCCATTTTCCTTGTCCTGTGACTATGGAAACTGAGAATTTCCTGCCATGGTCCCCATAGTAACCGACCCTGTTTCCATGGGGATCCCACACTTCCCCATCAGCTCCTCAGTTGTCATAACAACCCCAAGGATACCAGCCTTCCCCCAACCCCAGGTTATATGCTAATTTTTCTATCACTAATGATCCTCCTCCTTCAATTGCCTTAGCAACAAAAGCAGGGAAGAAGAAACTCTAGGTGCCCCTCAAGTGTGAATGGGACCAAGAGCTGGGTACATTTGCCCATTTAAGAACGTAAATAAGAACCAAGCAGTGGTGCGCGCCTTTCATTCCAGCACTTGGGAGGCAGAGGCAGGTGGATCTCTTAGTTGAAGGCCAGCCTGGTCTACTGAACAAGTTCCAGAACAGCTAGAGCAGTTACACAGAGAAATTCTGTCTCAAAAAACAAAACAAAACAAACAAACAACAATGAAAAGAAAGTAAATGAGAGAACTAGGACTCTTAAGTCAGTAAAGTGCCTGCTGCACAAGCAGGAGTTTCGATTCTCCAGCACCCACAATAGCCACGGTGTGCACCTACAGCCTCAGCTCTGGGAGGAGGAAGGAGTAGGCTGCGGTGATAGGCTGATCCCTTAAGCTCACTGACCAGTTTAGCTTAATCAATTAAGTGGAGGTCTGGCAAGATGGCTTAGCACGTAAAGGCACCTATGACCAAGGCTGACAATCTGAGTTCAATCCCTGGGACCAACATGGTAGACCTCCTCCTGGATGTTATCCTCTGACCTTCACACGTACACTGTGGCATATGTGCGCTGGCTTGCACAAATTTAAACATTTTTTGAAATGTGCTTTTAGAAATTAGATGAAGCACGGAGGCAGAGACAGGCAGACATCTGAGTTCAAGGGCAGCCTGGCATACATAATCACTTCCAGACCATCAGGGGCTATATAGCGAGACCCCGTCTAAACAAATAAATAAGGTGGAGGCACTAGAGATTGCTCATTGCTTAAGAGCACTGGCTGCTCTTCCAGAAGACCTGTATTCAATTCCTAGCACTCACATGGTGACTCAGAACTGTCTGTAATTCCATTTCCCTGAGATCTAATGCCCTCTACTGGCCTCCATGGACACCAGCCATGCATATAACACACAGACATACATGCAGGCCAAACACCCACACACATAAAATAAAACTATATGAATCTTTTTAAAAAATTAGTTGGAGAATGATTGAGGAAGACACATGATATCTTTCTTTGGCCTCCACATGTACAAACACATATGTATATATGTACACACACAAACACATGCACATGGGAGGTAAACTGAGGTCCAGGAAATAGGATCCAGCTAAGGCTTTAGAGGAACAGAGAGGCCTGGTCAAGTTCCCATGAGGCAGGAATGATTACGGGACAAGATAAGAGACCAGAGAGAAAAGTGAGCAAAACTAAAGAACTTCTACTCTGACGTCACCTCTGAATCCTTCCTCAATGGTACAATTGGCCATAAATCCCTATCCTGCCACACTCTGTGACCCTCAGCTCCGCCATCAGTGGGTGGGGGGGCTAGTGAGCAATGCTGCTGCCTGCAAAGGGGCTGTTCATTTACATGCTATTTTGCATTAACTTTTACATGTTTCCCAAGTGCCCGCTCCAGGTGCTGTCCCGGTCTCCTGTTCTCCCATGCTTCTCCCATTTCTTCCTTGCGGACACGTTACTAGCTGTGCTCCACCATTCACCACAGCGGCTCTGCCCTGCTCTGTACTTCTGACAACTTGCTGCTTCTCCTATAGACAGGGTCTCACTTTGTAGACCAGGCTGGCCTGGAACTCACAAGAGATCTGCCTGCCTCTGCCTTCCAAGCATTAAGATTAAAAGTGGTGGTGGGGTGGGGCAGCAGACAGACAGACAGACACGCCATGCCACCATGCCTGGCTGACAGCTTGCTTCCCGTACTTTCCATTGCTCGTTCCTGTTGTTCCTGGCCTTCAGCTCTCAAAATCCCACCTCTGCCTGCTCTGGGATAACTTTTTGATTGGTCACCCTGGGCATCTTCTCATGGAGTCATTCCGGTAACACCCAGGGAACACTTACCAAATGTTAGGTCATGGGAGCTGTGGAGTGGTAAGCATGGTGAAGATTAAGATAGGCAGGCTCCCAGCAGAGGAAACTACAGGTGTTGTCCCAGGTAAAGATCCACCTTAGGCTTCCTGACCACAGGCTAAAGCTCTGGTAGCTAAAGGAACTCTTCTGAGGATCTTGCCTTGATTTCCCCAAGAGAACCCTGAGGAACTCCAACTAAGTAATATCCAGGGGCGCATTGATACCGCCCCTCCCCCTTCTCCTCCCAGAGCCTACTAAGAGGACAGAGTCCATTTAGGTGAGGGAAGGCATGTCTATCCATGCAATCTGGGGTCTTTTAGGGGAAAGAAAGGACAGGAACTGGGGTGCTTTCCCCAGTCCTCACCCAGACCCACAACTGGGGAAACAGGTTTCCCAACAGATGGTAGGCAGTTCTTGCGGAAGGGAGGGGCCACCTGTGCTGCTGGCTGGCCGGCTGGTGACCGATAAAAGGGGTCTCTTTGCTTTCCTTTTGAGACAAGTCTCAAAAGTCTGTAGCCAAGATCGGCCTCAGACTTTCAGCAATCCTCCTGCCTCCAACCTCACTCATACTGGGATCAAACGCATATGCCATCACACTGGGCTCTGAGAGTCTCTTAACACCCATTAGCTCCATCCTTGCCTTACACACCCAGGACACAAACACAATGGGTCCCTAGTAGCACTATCTCTCCTTCGGAACTCAGCACCAAGGGGTGGGACAGTGTTGTGGGAGCAGGCAGGAAGGCTGCGCTGGGAGGCTGCCTGGCTTCCTCTCCCCAGCCAGCCTGGCCCCACCCAACTCTCCTGGGTTTGCTCTCACATCCTGGATTTATTAGTTGGCTTGGTCCCAGGCTGCCCCCTGCCTGTCCAGGCTTCCAAGGCTACAAGCAGCCAGCTCGTATCCCACACCTAGGCCCTACTCTAAGAGGCCGTCTGGGAGGAGGTGCGAGGCCAGCAGACAGGAGTACTAATAATATATCATCACCATACAGAGTTCAGCCTGACAACTATGAAAGACAACAGTCTGAGGAAGCTGTCCCAGGACACCTCCAGCAGCCTACCACCCAGCCTGAAAAGCCAGTGACATCTCTCCACCAGGTCATCCCCCTTGAAGATGGAGAAGCAGAGGATGAGTGGAGAGGAGGCAGGCTTTTCTGACCTATACCAGCCACAGCGGCTCCCTCGCCACAAAGTCCAGGTGGCCTGAGGGCAAGATTGTGTTGATTTTACAGACAGGTAAGTAGAGGCTTAGAGGTGCAATGAGCTTGGGCTGGGTTACCCTAGATGGGACTCTTCTACATGTCACCAGCCCAAGACTAAAGAAGCCGTGGCTCCTAAGATTCAGACCATACCGTTCCTAAGAGACAGACCATCAGTCAGCCTCCTCAGAGGGCCAGGGTTCAGGGTGAACTCTCCCCATATCCCTGCTCCCGGTGACAAGCTGTTCAGGGACACACAATGGACCATTGTGTCCAGGGCACACCTGAGCTAGGCACCTAGTGCCAAGCAGGTGCAAGGAGGGAGGCGTGACCCCGGGATCACTCCCTGCTTCCAGTGCAGAAGGAAAGTGGAGCTTCTGTGCGTGACAGTCACACAGAGTTTGAATCGCAGGAGTCAGTCTCTCCCGGGAGCTCCTGTCAGACTTCCTTCCTGGCTTCACCCCCGACGACCCTGCCGCACTGCAGAATGGAATAGACTAAGGTTGCCTCACGTACAGCAAGAGCTCGGCACGGCACTAAGTACTTCTCCAGAGGAGTCTGAGGCGACTAAAGTTTGATCTACAGTAAGGAGTGGCACCTGCCGGGTCCCCCAACCTACATGACAGTCTAGCCTCGATCACCTATGGCAAACGCGCCCCTCAGGCGAACAGCCTACATGCAGGCTGAGTCCCTTTCTTCCCAGGTCTCAGTTTACCGAGTTGTGAAAGGGGTGAGGAGTGACTGATCAGGGTAACCTGAGGCTGCGCGGTGTCGCTGGGGGAATTGCAGTACAGTGCGTGCCCGCGAACAGTGCCCCTGGCGCAAATACCCGAGGCAGCCTGCCGGCCTGGGGCACGCACGTGTGTGCGGGGCTGGAGTCCCGCGTGCGCGCGCCTATCCGCGGCCGGGGAGGAGGTGGGGGGTGGCGGCGCCAGACGCAGGTGCAGCAGGCACAGCGCGCGGGGATCTGGGGGCCTCGTGGACCAGGGGCGGGACGGGCTCACCTGCGCGTAGTACAGCAGCCACAACTCGTAGAGCCGCTCCGAGGCGGCCATGGCCTGACCCGACTCTGGCCCCGCTGCGCGCCACCTGTCGCCGCCTCCTCCGAGCCGCCCGCCGGTTGCCCCGGGCCAGGCCCATGGGCGGGAGGGCGTCACTCCGGGGCGGAGCGGCTGTGTACTGCTGGGGGAAGTCCGCGGCTCCCGACCCTGTCGCGCTCAGTCACCAAAGTCTACACGCCCCTCCTCCTCCCGGCCAGCCGGCCACCGCCTGGCTTCCTACACTTTGCTGTCTGTGGCGGCGGCGGCCACCGCCCCGCCTCTCCCTGGACTGTGCAAAGGGCGGGGTGTCATGCTGAGGGAGGAGCCTGAGGTCAGGGCGGCCCGGGAGGTCGCTCGGAGCCACGCCCCTCGAAGGCAGAGTCCATTGAAAGCCTCTGGCAGAAGCGTTGCAAGCCTCCCGGGCTAGGGGGCGGGGAAGGGCTTCCTGAGTTGTCCATCCTGGTGTATAATCGATCAGGATTGGAATTATCGCTATTCCAGGAAGGGACTGCGGTTCGCGCGGGGATGACTAGGGTCCTTCAACAAATACTAATAATAACCTCGTCCATGAGGACCGCTTGTGGCGCTAACTACGTGCAAGGTTCTGTTCCAAGAGCTGTAAGGAAGACGAGTGCCACCCTTGAGTTCTTGCCGGGCTGGATGGAAAGAAGCATCAGCCGACGGGCAGGACTGCTACCTGCAGAGTGGCGTCCTTCCATTGGACAGCTCCTTAACCAAGTTTAGGATCTGTTCGGGCCCACTCCCTCTAGGAACCCCTCCTCCCAGGGCCCAGTACTCGCTTGTCGTTTTTTTCGTTTGTTTGTTTGTTCCTTTGACCTGAGGGAGAATGCCTCAGGGGTGTCATGCCTAGTCTAATGAATGGAAAAACTGAGGCCCAGACGGTGGAATGAGGATCACAGGGGCAGCAAGAACAAAGGACCTAGGCCTGGCTGAATCTTTGCTGGGTCACTGTCACCTCTGCCCTATCCCTTTCCTTGTGCCCAGACTGCTTGTGAAGTGAGGGAGCACCTGGTGTTGGAGAGGAATAGGTTCTTTGTTAGGAGTCGGGAAAAGTTTGCTAGGTCGACAGATCCTATTGGTCCTAGGAACTGGTCAGCCTGGCGTGCCCTAGATCGCGGGTGGCCAAGAGAAAGCTGACTTTGTCCTTATTCCTGTCCTGTTTTGTACTCTTGGAGCGGATGGCCCTTACATTCTCGACTTTTTCTCTTGTCCCATGCATTCTAGTCTGACCTGACGTTTCCTAAGCACAGATAGCCATATGCCAGGCAGCCACTCCCTCTCCTACTATGAGGGAAGGTCCTAGACAGAACCAGGTTAACCTAGGACAGTGAGGTTATAGGGCTGTGGCATTTAAAGGGAGTTGGGAGGGAAGCATTCACCTAGGAACCAACTTTATAGTACACACTCCAGGCAGGAAGCAACGTTGCTAATGAGCTGATTATCTCCTAGGAAAAGGAGTAGGGGAAGGAAGCGGGTGCATGCATCTGTGACCATCAGCCACAAACTCTTCAGAAACTGGGAAGGAGTAAGTTCTGTGGCGCTTACTTGACCCTGGTTGACGTTTGCTTTTTTGCAGAGACAGGAGCCTGACCCTGAGTATGCTGCTGCCCCAGAACGGGATGAGAGGTCATTGTTGAGTTCAAAGGAAAAGGCCATGCAGCCAGGCCTCGAACTGCGCAGGTCTGGAGCAGAGAGTGTGGACAGACAGGCTTAGGAGCAACTCATTAGGTGAGTCCGAGGTGCTACTGGCTTTTGTCTGTAGAGAAGGAGAGAGACTGACCTCAGAGTGGGAAGGAGAGTGGCCACGGAAGGTTTCTGACATCTGGTGGTGGTGTTTTAAGACGATTTCCTTATGTAACCCAGACTGAACTTGAGCCCATAATTTTGCTGCCTCAGCCCCTTAAGTGCTGGAATTATAAACGTGCACCACCACACCCGACCCAGGGAATGTTTCTCGAGGCATTCGCTCCTTGAAGTATCAGCACAAGTGGATAAGGATGGCTAAGCATTCCAAGAGGGAGACCAGGAGCGGCGGGTGGTGGTTAGGCAAAAGCAGAGCAATCGACTCACTCTAATCTCTGCCTCTCAGGTCTGAGTGTACTTGCTTTCTCACTGATTAGGGTTGGGAAAATCGAACTTAACGCCTTTCCTCCACCCGGCCGGCTCGCTCGCTGCACAGGTTGCTCCAGAGCAAAGGGCGTGTCCTCCTGTAGCAACCCAGCATTGATTGGTTTTCAAGGCTTCCGGCTCTCCATTCTCGCCCTTGGATTGGCCATAAAGCATTCTTCTGCTCACTGGGCCTGCGCGAAGCGGAGAGAAAAGGCGGGGCCCCGGGTAAGATGGCGGCTGCTGCCGCCGGTGTGGGCCGCCTTGAGGAGGAGGCGCTGCGGCGGAAAGAACGGCTGAAGGCCCTCCGGGAGAAAACCGGGCGCAAGGTGAGGGGCGTGGAGTGGGAGCTGCAGGCATGGAGGCCAGTGTTCTGGGTCAGAGCGGGAGGGCGGAGGGCGAGGGAAACACTGTTGTCGAGACGCGCGTGCGCGCGCGAGGAACGCGTGCGCAATAGGGCGGCGCTGGGACCTGCTGTTTAGATAGGCTCGTCTCTTCAGCCCAAGGGCGGACCTTGCGCGTGCGCTTTGGCCAGTGGTCCTCGCGCGACAGGCAAGATGTGGCATCCGTGCTGCTGTTGCAAGCACAGCTTTAATTTTTACATGTTTTTGTTTTGGTTTTCCGAGACAGGGTTTCTCTGTGGCTTTGGAGCCTGTCCCAGAACTAGCTCTTGTAGACCAGGTTGGTCTCGAACTCACAGAGATCCGCCTGCCTCTGCCTCCCGAGTGCTGGGATTAAAGACGTTCGCCACCACTGCCCGGCTTTGGGGTTCTTTTTTTTTTTTGTTTGTTTTTGGTTTTTACGTTTTTGGTGGGTCCCCCCGGGCTGGCCTCCTGGCACCTGCCCACCAGGGCTCCGTTGGGTAGGAGGGCGAGTGACTGA
The DNA here is from genome assembly GCA_004026605.1 of Ondatra zibethicus. Lineage (NCBI taxonomy): Eukaryota > Metazoa > Chordata > Mammalia > Rodentia > Cricetidae > Ondatra > Ondatra zibethicus. The sequence continues at coordinate 88,036 of PVIU01004453.1, read as the reverse complement.
CTTTGCTGCGGTTGTGCAGCCGGAGTCGATCTGGCAAAAGTCCAAATGATGTCTGGGTGGCCTTCAGGGCAAGAAGGTTCCCTTTTCTTTCCCAGCACTTTCCTTTCCTTAGTCACCGAGATGGCCTGGATTCATCTCTACTTGCCGGTCTTTCCAAAGCGATGAAGAGGAACTCTGAAATTCACTACCCGTGTGCACACTTTGGCTTTGCCACTCGACACTGAAACTTGGGACAAATTGTCCATGTTCCTGAGCCTGCTTTCTTCCACATCTCCAGTCGGGGAATGACACATTCACTTTTTGGGCTATTTTGAAATCTAGTAGGAAAACTCAATAACGAAAGAGCTTAAAAGGCTGGAAGTTGTTGGCTCTGTTGTTATATAGGGAAAAAACGGTGTCCATCATTCAACAAAATAAAACATCTGTCACAGGTAGGGGACTCCACTTCCGATTTAATAAAAAACCAGACCAGGCTGTGGTGGCTCATGCCTTTAATCCCAGCACTCGGGAGGCAGAGGCAGGCAGATCTCTGTAAGTTCGAGGCCAGCCTAGTCTACAGAGCGAGTTCCAGAACAGGCTCCTTAGCTACAGAGAAACCCTGTGTGTGTGTGGTGGGGGGAATGGGGCCGAAGAGATGGTTCAGAGGTTAAGAGCACTGGCTGCTCTTCCAGAGGTCCTGAGTTCAATTCCCAGCGCATATGGTGGCTCACAGCCATCTGTAATGAGATCTGGTGCCCTCTTCTGGCGTCCAAGCATACATGCAGACAGAACACTGTATACATAATAAGTAAATCTAAAATAAATCCAAACCCAGGTTGGTCAGTCTCAGCTGGCCTTTGTTTTCCTCCCAGAGTGGCTGTGTACTCTACCTTGTACTCTGTGAGAAAGCGAAAGGGGAGGGAGTTGGGAGTGAAAGCTGGCCACACGGCTTCTGTGTGTGTTGGCAGCGTGTGAGAGCCATCAGCTAATTGTCCTCCACCTCCAGACCTCATCTGTCTCTCTGCCTTACTCTTGAGGCAGGGTTTCTCCTCTAACCGGAAACTTGTGGGTTTCTTGTTGGTTTTGGGGTAGGTTGGCAGACAACGAGACTCCTGTCTCTGCCCTTCCACAGTGCAAGGGGTGTGGAAAAGTGTGGCAAGTGCAAGCCCCTTCTCAGCCTGCCATGGGGTGCTTGGATCTGTACCCGGTCCTCATGGGTTTATAGCAAGCTTTCTTAACGAGCCTGCTCATCAGCCCCAGCAATGAGATACATAGAGAAAGTGTTTCGTTGTTGCTGTTTTTTTTTTGAGGTGGATTTTCTGTGTTGTCCAGGCTAACCTTGAACTCAGGATTCTCCTACTTTATTCTCTCCTGAGGAGCTGGTATTAAAGGCAGGTGGCACCTTGTCCAGCTTTACATTATTTTAAATTGTGTAGCCTTGTAGATTTTTGCTGTTGTTTTCTTTCTTTCTTTCTTTCTTTCTTTTTTTTTTTTTTTTTTTGAGTCAGGGTTTCTGTGTGTAGCTCTGGCTGTCTGGGAACTCTGTATAGATCAGGCTTACCTTAAACTCAGAGATCTGCCAGCCTCTGCCTCCCAAGTGCCAGGATTAAAGGCATGAGCCATCACACCCGGCCTGCAGCAAGTTTTGAAATTAGTTTAAGTGGTGTAACTTAGTTCCTTTTCAAGATTGTTTTGGTCATTAAGGTTCTCTTAAGATTCTGTGTGATGCTAGGGATGGTGGTGTGTGATCAATTGAGAGCCTCAGGCAGGAGGGCTGCTGCATGGTTAAGGATACACAGTGAGAGGAACCCTTTCTCAGAAGAACCAAATAAAGAAGACTCTATCTGAATTCTGGAATGAATTTTCCTGGTTTTGTAAAGAGATTTCATAGCGATTGCCTTGAATCTGTAAATCATTTGGGACGTTATCATTTTAAATATGTTAAATTTACTAGTCCATGACTGTGGGATGCCTTTCCTAAATTCTTGACTTGACTAAATTTTTTTCAATTTCTTCAGCTGTGGATGTTGTCTTGTTAGGTTTTTTTGTTTTTTTGTTTTGTTGTTGTCTTTGTGTTTAAGATAGGATTCTTGTAGCCTGAGATTGGTTTCGTACTCAGATACTAGAGGATGACCTTGAATTTCTAATCCCTCTGTCGCCAACCTTTCAGTGCTGGGATTATAAACCTGAGCCACCCTATTGGGTTTCATATGGTGCTGGGGACCTTTTAAATGTGTCCTAGAATTGACCACTGAAGTGGTCTGTGTTGTTTTGAGGATTTTATCTTTTCTTTGATCAGGAGGAACATGTACTATTCATGTGGATTTGGGTGTGCAGGTGTGTCTGGATATATGTCAATATTAGTTGTCTTTCTTGATTTCATCCCATCTTTTGTGTGTGTGCATGTGTATGGAGTGTGCATATGTGCACATGTGTATTATGCTTTTAGAGACCAGAGGTTGACATCGTGTGTGAGACAGGGCTTCTCTCACTGAATTCATCATGCTCAGATATTGGCTGGACCTACTGGCCAGCAAGCTGCAGGGTTACAGGTGAGGAAGTGTGGTACGCATGCCTTGCTTTTTTTGTTGTTACATGAGTTCTGGGGATCGGAATTCAGGTCCTCATGTGTTCAGAGCATGTGCTTCATTGACTGAGACAGTTCCCATGTTATTTTTATTTATTTTTTATTTTTTGAGACAGGGTTTCTCTGTGTAGCCTTGGCTGTCCTGGAACTCTGTAAATCAGACTGGCCTTGAACTCATAGAGATCGCCTGCCTCTGCCTCCCTAGTGCGGGGATTAAAGGCGTGTGCCACTACCGCAGGCTCATATTATTTTTTTAAATAGTCTCTTCTCACTGAATCTAGACCTCATCACTTTGGTTAGGCTGGCTGGTCAGCTGCAGGATCCTTTGAATTTCTGCCTCCTTCAGTGTTGAGCTTACAGATGTAAATCATCTGGTATTATGGCTGCATGGGTGCTAGGTCTCTCAGAACGTGGGTCCTCATGCCTGCATGACAGGCACTTTACCAATTGAGCCACATCCCCCCCCCCGCCTTTTTTTTTTTTAACTCTTGTGGTTCTGGGATGGAACTCGGGACTTTGTGCATGCTAACCAAGAGTTCCATCTCTGAGCTGATATGCTATTTGTTTACTTACTAGGTGTAAATCTATTCAATTTTTTTGTTTCTTCATGAGTCAGTTTAGATAGTTTCTGTTTTTCTATGAATTTGTACATAATCTAGAATCATCTAGATTATTCAGTTTGCTGACATACTGGTTACTATTTTATTGGGTTAAATTCTCACAGTTCTGACTTCAGAAAGTTTTTAGCTTAGTTGTAGGAGTTTGCATATGGGAATTGTATGGCTTCTGCATTAGATCAAGAGCTTGCCATTGGTCCTTGGCGTTTCCTCTCATTCTTTTTAAGAAGTAGGGCTGGGGGCTGGAGATATGGCTCAGTGGTTAAGAGCACTGGCTGCTCTTCCAGAGGTCCTGAGTTCGATTTCCAGCGACCACATGGTGGCTCACAACCATCTGTAATGAGATCTGGCGCCCTCTTCTGGCGTGTGGGCATACATGGAGGCAGAATGTCGTATACAGAGTAAATAAATAAATCTTTAAAAAAAAAAAAGTAGGACTGGATAGATGACAGCTCATCAGTTAAGAGCACTGGCTACTGTTGCAACGCCTAGGTTTAGTTCCCAGCATCCATATGGTTCCTCATAACTGTCTGTAACTCCAGTTCTACGGGATCAATGTCCTTTTCTTCTTCTGGCCTCTAACACTCATACACATAAAATTAAGAAAAACAAGTCTAAACAAACATAAAGTAGAAATAGCTGTAAAGCTTCCATCCTGACTCAGAAGTTTTCACCTTCTGGTTTGTTTTCCTATCTACAGGCTCTTATGGAGGAGGTGGAGGGTTTTTTTGGATAAAACCTCAGCTGGTCAGAAACTCATACCTGACCATAGATCTACCTTCCTAACTAAATGTTGAAATTAAAAGGTGTGTTGCAGCAGGCTTGATCCTTTTTATAGGTTTTTAAATTGGTTCCCTTAATCCTTTTCCTAATTAGAAAAGGGAAGTTATTTTTTTTTTCCTTGTTTTTCAGTTTGTGTGACAAAATGTTTGGTTTGCTTCCAAATGGATCATTGAGGCTGACAATCTGTTCTTTAATAGGAGTATATACTGAGTACGCCATGTGCAGGAATATATACTGAATGTACCATGTGCAGGAATATATACTGAGTACATTGTAGTAAGAGGAGTGGGTTGCATTCCTGGCACCCAACTAGCTTAACCCCCAAAATAACCACGCAAAAATTGTATTAATTAAATTACTGCCTGGCCCATTATATCTAGCCTCTTCTTGGCCAACTCTCACATCTTGATCTAACTCATTTCTGTTAATCTGTGTTCACCATGAGGTCATGGCTTACCGGGAAAGATCCTAACCAGCGTCCGTCTCAGACAGGAGTTTCATGGCATCTGCCACACTGCCCTTCTTCCCAGCATTCCATTCTGTCTACTCCGCCTACCTGATTTCTGCCCTATCAAAAGGCCAAGGCAGTTTCTTTATTCACCAATGAAAGCAACACAAATACAGTAGAACCTCCTACACCAGTATACCATGTGCAGGAATATATACTGAGTGCACCATGTGCAGGAATATATACTGAGTGCACCATGTGCAGGAATATATACCGAGTGCACCATGTGCAGGAATATATACCGAGTGTACCATGTGCAGGAATATATACCGAGTGTACCATGTGCAGGAATATATACTGAGTGCACCATATGCAGGAATATGTACTGAGTGTGTCATGTGCAGGAATATATACCGAGTGCACCATGTGCAGGAATATATACTGAGTGTGTCATGTGCAGGCTTCAGGTACTGGAAGTGTAGCTGTGGCAAAAGCAGTCTGTCCCAGTCCCTTCCTTTTCTGCTGGGGAGACAAATACCAAGAGCACTGTGTCTAGTGTTAGATGGAGATAGCCCTATGGAGGAAGGGGGAAAAGGGAGCTCTGTGTCTAGTGTTAGATGGAGATAGCCCTATGGAGGAAAGGGGGAAAAGGGAGCACGGTGTTTAGTGGTAGATGGAGATAGCCCTATGGAGGAAAGGGGGGAAGGGAGCTCTGTGTCTAGTGTTAGGTGGAGATAGCCCTATGGAGGAAAGGGGGGAAAGGGAGCACGGTGTCTAGTGTTAGATGGAGATACCCCCTGTGGAGGAAAGGGGGGAAAGGGAGCTCTGTGTCTAGTGTTAGGTGGAGATAGCCCTATGGAGGAAAGGGGGGAAAGGGAGCACGGTGTCTAGTGTTAGATAGATATACCCCCTGTGGAGGAAAGGGGGAAAGGGAGCTCTGTGTCTAATGTTAGATGGAGATAGCCCTGTGGAGGAAAGGGGGGAAAGGGAGATGGGAGTTCCTGGGGTCTCTGGTTTTGTTTATTATTAAATACAACAGCACTGTCAGAGTTAACTGGGTGAATGTGTCACCAGCACAGATTCTTATCTGGTCTTGATGACAACCTGATAAATCAGTGGGAGGAAGGTTTTACTGTTAATTTATGGGTGGAAGCTCAAACCAGTAGAGGTTAGGTCATGTGCCCAAGATCACATGATTAAGACCAAAGGAACACTAGAGGAGGGAGAGACCCTGAGAACAAAAGATAGCTCTCTTTTATTTGTTTAGTTTTTCGACACAGGGTTTCTCTGTGTAGCCCTGGCTGTCCTGGAACTCATTCTGTAGACCAGGCTGGCCTGAGCCACCACACCCAGCTGATGATAACTTTTACACACTGAATTTTTACCTTTTTTTTTTTTTTGTGGTACTGATGATCAAATTTAGATCCTCAGGCCAGTTAGGCATTCCCTGCACCACTGATCTGTGTATTCCCAGACCTCTCATTCTGAGACACGGTCTTGTTAAACTAGTTTTGAACTTATTCTGTAATTCAGGCATACCTTTTGAGTTAATAATCCTCTGCCTCAGCCTCCTGAGTACCTGGGATTACAGGTCTGTGCCACCAAGCACTGCTCCTCCTTGCTAAGATGAGATACACAGGAGATCGGGTTTGGAAACATCTTACTTTATAATCTCTTTTCTTTTTTTGTGGTGCTGGGCTGAGCTCAGATTTTTCTAATCATTGAGCTACACCCCTAGCCACCATGTGCTTTCTGATATGTTCTGGGTGTTGAGAATTATCTGGTCAAAATTGGGTTGAGAAGATGGTTTGGTGGGCAAAACATGTGAAGCCCTGAGTTCAAATCCCCAGAACCCACCTGTCATCCTGGTGCTTCTACAGTGAGGTGAAAACCAGAGGGTCCACAGAAGTTCACTGGCCAGCAACCTGGTATACGTAGCACTGAACAGCATCTAGCCTCCAGGGATGCACTATGGCACGCTGTGCCTGTGCATGTGCACGCACACACACATGCGTGCACGCAGACACACAAACACACACGTACACACAGACCACAAAATTAATACATCTTCAGAAACATGAGTTTCTGTTGACTTCCTCCTCTGACTCCAGTTCACTCTAGGAGTACTGGATTATAGGGTGAGCTTTTACATCTGAGTTTTTTATTTTGGTTCTAAGGATCAAACTCAGATCATCAGGTTTGCATAAGAGATGCTTTTACACACTGATCCAGCTACCAGATTTAAAAAAAAACTTCAATGGTGTGAAAATGATACATATTTGTATTATTTGAAATTGTATTTAGAATTTAAATTCAGATAATTTTCAAATTACCTATGTGTGATACGATCTTCCTCTCATAGTGCTGGGCTACAAAACACAGCTTGTTTTGGCTCGTCTTCCACTGTTGGAACAGCTGTGGTGAGCTTGTGATTTTGTAGCTACCACGACACTGCTGCCACTAATGCCAGCCTGTGGCTCACCGCTCTCCAGCCAAAGGGAAAGGGTAGGTTGAGATGGCTTGTACATAGCAGACGGCTCGGAAGTCCACTGGCAGCAAGATACAGAGAAAACAGCTGGGTACAACAGCCATGCAGAGTGTGCCTGCTACTGCAGGGGTTGAGGCTGGTACAGAAGTTCAGTGAGCTGATCTACAGACTCCCAGCATCTAGTGTAAGAAATGGCCTTGCCACAGCTTCGCCTTTCCTGCGTCCTCACTGTCTTCGTTTCTGTGTCATTTGTGTGTGTGTGGCAGACTATATAAAACACGAAACTTGCCGTTTAACTCCTTTTCAGTTGTACTAATTTTATGCGGTGTTGCATAATCATCACTACTGTTTCCAAAGCTTTTACCATCTTCAGCAGAAACGCTGTACTTGGCAATAATTCACCATTTCCTTCACTCCACCACTAGCTTACTTTCTATGAGGTTTGAATTTTTGCTTTAGTTCTTTTGAATACATACTGAGCAATGCATGCTGCACTATATGCTAATTTTGTTTGGTTTTGTTTTGTTGTTGATTTTTGGAGACAGGGTTTCTCTGTGTAACCCTAGCTGTTCTGGAATGCACTCTGTAGTCTGTTGGGCTTGGTAGGAAGTACCTTTACTCACGGAGCCCTCTGGCTCCTCTGCAGTACTTAAGTAACATTTTTCCTACCTTTCCCTATGTGAAAGAGTGTGTTTGTGTCTGTAACTATTCCTTTCCAGTGAGAAATCACTCTGACCACTTAGAGAGTATATAAATAAAAGATTATATTAAAAAAACTCTTTAATAATAGCACTCAACTGGTTCTGGCTAACACTCTAAAGGGGAGCCAGCCTCCTACAAAAAATTTATTTATAGGCCTTAGGCTCATACATTCCACATTGGCTGTCATCCCTAATTTCCTTTCAGGTTTCTAACAATGTTTAATATACTACTCAGTCTTGAATTATATTAGAGGCTGTACTCTTTTAGTTGAATTCTACTTTGTATAACTTAGTATCCCCTAGTCAAGTTAGTATTTCCTTACTAGCATCAGTTTCTTATCCCAGTTTTCCATGTCAGAAGGACAAGTGCCTAGATTACTTTGAGTTAGTTTTCCAGCCCACAGCCTCTTGTAGGACGTGGTAAGTGGGAAGATTGGGAGGAAGTGTGGACTGTCTGCTCTCCGCAGATAAGATCCAGGCCCCTCCCTTAGAGAGGAAGTGCTCTACATTTTTTTTTTCAGGCCTTTGATATGACACTGGGCAACAGGACTAAGCACTGTCTTGGCCTGCACCTGCCAGTGGGGAGCCCTTTGACCTTTAGCACCTGTCCCTTGGTGTCTCTTAGCAGTCTGTGACTGGTCATTCAGTGAGCTCCTCCTGGGTGGGTTGTTTGCTCCCATCATTTTGTCTCCCTCTGCAACTATAAGCTCAGAGTTTAACGGTATTGGTTTTGAAGCAGGCCTGAGATTGTGGGAAGAGAAGACAGACAAGATTTGGAGTCACCCTGTTTTTGTGTATTGTTAGGCACACAGCTTTGTGTGGAAGGCAGGCAGCTTCCTGGTGAGCCAACCTTCTATGACAGGTTTGTGAGGGACGCAGCAGAGAAGCTCAGGTGATTGGTTACCGGGGTCTCCTGGAAGGGAAGTGATGCTGCCAGATCCTAGTACGTGCATGTCCTGTGGGGAGGTGGATGCCAGAGAGGTCACAGTGCTGGTTAAAGCAGTGTTTTGTGGTCAGCCAGCCCTGGTGGACAGTTGGGAAGTTGTTTTCAGGTAGGGTCAGGTTGGGTCTGAGGCAGCTTAATGGAAGGAAGAGGTGAGCTATGAGTGGGAGGTGGTAACAGGGGAGCTGGAGGAGGGGGAGCATTCAGGGACACAGTTTGTTCCTGAAAGTGCTGGGTGATTTGGTGACCCAATCCTGCTGGAGCCAGGATTTCCACCTGGGAGGGCAGCCAGCTTGGGCACTTTCCTCTATTGTAGTTGATTTTTTTTTTTAAAGTACCTGGAGGGACAGCCGTGGGTGCTAGGAGTAGTTGTGTTTTGTTTTTTTTTTTTTGGTCTTGTTTGTTTTGTTTTCTGGCATTCTTCCAGAAGTTCCAAGCAAAATGGACAGGTGAGCAGCTTCAGGGCTGTGTGGATGGATCTCTGTAGCTCCCTTTCAGTGCTGCCAGCTGGGCAGTATGAGGCCACTTTGTCCTCTCGCGACCCTTTTCTTCCTCAGTGTTCAAATGTCACTGTGAAAGTGATGAACTTCGTTCGCACAAGCACCCCATGGCTGCTGGCTCCCTGGAGCGCTGGGCCGGAATGGGCTGCCTCTTGCTGCCAGCGCTGCTGCTCACCACATGACAGCTTGTAGGCTCACGAGCAGCTCCTAGACTAGCAGCTGTGGGCAGAGCAGGGCTGTGCAGTAGGACTTTACGGGGGGATGGCTGTCTGTAGTTCCCACTGTCCGAACCCTTGACCTCTAGCCCCATGTGGCTTTTACCCCTTGCCATGTGGTGTGGCTAGTGTGAAACTTGGTTTTAGTTAATTTACATTTAAATAGCCACCTGTGACTCCTGGGTACATCCCTGAGGCTCTAGCTCAATGCATAAGAACCATGTTTCTACCTGAACCCCATTTACTAAGATAATGAGGGCAAGAGAGAGGGTATACGCTCAGAAGGTTCCCCACGCCAACATTTGGGAACCAAGGGTTGAGCAGAAGCCTTGAACTAACGTGTCCATCTTCATGGCTGGTATACCTCTAGCCTCCTTTCTGAACACCCTGGGAGTGGAGTACTGTGGCTGTGATCTGTACTCTTAGAAGACTCACAGCACAGAGAGAGGTACAGTGCCACGGTAGAAAGCACCTTCTAGCCTGTGAGTAGCGAGAAGTGCCCCGGCTGGCAGTGGGCTAGGGTGGGGAAAGGAGCAGGAAGGAAAAGCTATCAAATGTTGGATGTAGGGAGAGCTGTCAGTGGTAGAGAGCAGCGTGTGACATATGCAGAGTCTCAGCCTGCATGACCACATCCTCATGCCCAATAGCCTAGTTGCAAAGACAGCCCAGGAGGTTGTCCTGAGTTTACAACCTCTTGCAGTTTGGTAGTCATAGCATTTGCTTAGCCATTTCAGGCACATCTCACCTTGTATTCAGCCCCAGAGTTGGATATTCACTCTTTTTTTTCTTTCTCTCTCTCTCTCTTTTTTTTGATAGGGTTTCTCTGTAGCTTTGGAGCCTGTCCTGGAACTAGCTCTTGTAGACCAGGCTGACCTCGAACTCACAGAGATCCCCTTGCCTCTGCCTCCCGAGTGCTGGGATTAAAGGCATGCGCCACCACCACCTGGCCCAGTTCACTCTTATTTACCAGACCGAGAAATCTGGGGCTTAAGGAACCTGCCTCAGAAATGCTTTGAGTTATTGCTATCCCTGTATTGTACTTAGGACCTGGCTTCATATTCTTCTCCACTCCTCACCTCCAGTGCTTAGGGATCTGCAGTCTGCAGCCCTGTGAAGGAATGTCTTAGCCTTGTGAGCAGAGACTGTCATCAGGCTGTCTAGTGCGGCATGGGCCCAGTGTTGTAGTGGAGATTGCATGGGTGTCAGTGCTGGGCAGATCTGGATTAAACCTCAGCTCTGTTCATCATAGCTCTGAGACCTTGAACCAATCTTTAAGCTCTGCCTACCTCGCTTGTCTGTAGAATTGAGATGTGGCTTCTACTCTCACTGGTAGCTGGGAGATAGAGACAGTGGAGGCTACAAGTGTCTGGCACAGGGCCTCTCGTAAACACGGATGTGTATATTTTTTTCCTAGCCTCCTGAAAAGGGGAAGCCCAGGTAGCCCTCTAGCCTTTGCTAGGAGCTGGTTGGTTATGATGGAAGCAAAGAGGTTATTCTCCAGACCTTGACTTTACTCATCCTAGACCTAGTTGCTTGAAGGTAGAGTTCATTTTGAGGGTGACATGTCAGTTAAGAAGAAAATAAGGACTGGAGACATGGCTCCATGGTTAGGAACTTGTACTGATCTTGCAGAAGGCCAGAGTTCCATTCCTAGCACTCACATTGGTAGCTCACAACTGCCTCTAACTCTGGTTCCTGGAGATCTGTTACCCATTTCTGGCCTCCACAGGCATTGTATACACATGCTCGCATGTGCATACTCGCAGACACACAATTTAAAAATAAAAGTTTTTAAAGGAGAAGGAAGAAGAGGAGGAAGGAAACCCCGGCATGGTGGTGTCTCATCTCCATTCTTGCTAAGTCTGTTCTTGTCTGTGAGCTTCTCAGACCTGAGATCAAGGAAACAGAGAACCTTGTGGGTGTGAGGTTTGGGGCTCCATCAGCACCTGTTGATGAGCCATCATTGACAGTTTGGATGGAGTCATCCTCCGAAGGGTGTATATGTGTGAAAGCAAAGTACCGTACCGGATGAGTCAGAGGTCAGACCTACTTGTGTGTCAGGACCATCCGGGAACACAGTTTGTAGCTCTTCCCTGTTCTGCCCTGGTGCACACTCAGGACAACTGGCATGTTTGTTCCCCAGGTGGCCTCAGTGCTGCCTCTTTTCCTAGGACTCTGTGATAGCTCCCTAGCATTCTGTTATGTAAGTAAAATGGCTTCTCTTTCTGGAACAGTAGCTGTCCATCCTCATAGCAGCCACTGCCTGGTGTTTATGGAGTATCAAATGGTCTCCCTGACTCAAGGGTTTCTTTGGGAGGTTTGGACAGACTGTCAGCAGGGAAGGTGGTAATGTCAGAGACTTAGTGCAACTGGCCATGTTGTAGGAGAGACTGCATGCTGCTTCCAGGCTTCAATGACCTCTGTGCCTCTGAGGCAGGGGTGGGTGTGGGCCAAGGTAGGAGCATCTCAGATGAGTGAGAACTTATTGGCTTGTCTGGGGGCAGAAAAGTCCCCTGGAGGCTGTGGTTGTAGCTCAGTTTGTAGAGTTCCTGTCTAACACTAATAACATCCTGAATCTAGTCTGAAGCACTACATAAAATCGGGTGTGTTAGCACACTCCTTAACTTGACTTTGGGGGGAGAGAGGCAGGAGGACCAGACAGGGAGGGCCAGCAGGTTCTTGGGTGCCACAGAGTCAGCAGAAGTCTGGGAATGGATTTTAGCAGGACGTGGTAGGGGAGCTCGGTCCTGAGTTTTTTCAGAGTATGTGGGGAAAGTAGTGTCCAGGCCCTGAAGGTTGCATGTAGCAGAGAGGTCGGACCCCCATTAAGAAGTGAGCATCCTTTCCACTTTGCAAAGGCCTTACTGGCCCCAGCTTGTGAGAGCCACTGGTCCTTAGAAGATGTAGGACCGGGCTGGAGAGATGGCTCAGAGGTTAAGAGCATTGCCTGCTCTTCCAAAGGTCCTGAGTTCAATTCCCAGCAACCACATGGTGGCTCACAAACATCTTTAATGGGGTCTGGTGCCCTCTTCTGGCCTGCAGGCATACACAGAGACAGAATATTGTATATATAATAAATAAATAAATATTTAAAAAAAAAAAAAAAGATGTAGGACCATATAATGCCCCTGTAACCTGACTCTTGGCTTCCCAAGTGTTAAGATGGTAGTAGCCTCATGTGTCCTTTTATGTCTGGCTTTTCATTCATCGTTATATGTTAGGTGTTGAGAGTTTAGTTCACTTACTCATTTAGGGGCATGGGCAGTGAGATGGGCCTTGTTTGTACTTCAGGCTTAGCCTTGAACTCACTGTATAGCCCAGGCTGGCCTCAAAGTCAAGCTGATCCTCCTGTGTGAGCCACTGTGCCTGTGTAGTCAGTCCCTACTGCTCTGGACTTCCAGATTGTAGTAATTACGGAATATGCTGGTATTCCTACTTTATTGGTATAGCTATACAGTCCAGGCTGGCCTCACACTCAACATCTTTCTGTCTTGACCTCCCACATGTTGGGATTGTAGATGTGTATTACCATGCCCACTTTATTCCTAGTCTTGTACATTAGTATATTGGCAAACATGTACACATGTATGTTGGTTCTATACCAAGGGATGTAATTATTGGTCACAGACTATATAGGGTAGATCCTGGCAGACTCCATCAGCAGTGTGAGACTTCCCTCTAACACTTGATGTCATAGAACTCTTTCATGATAGCTGTGGGGGGTAGGGAGTAAACCTTTGTGATTAAATGATGACGTGTCTTTCCATATGTTTATGTAAAGGGCCTGGGGAGTCTTTCCCCCAGCCTCTTTTTCCAGACAGGCCTGCTGTGTCACCTGGCTGGCCTAGCACTCACTGTGTAGACCTTGCTGGCTTTGAACTTGAGAAATCCCCTGGCTTTGTCTGCTGAGTACGCATAGGCATATGCTACTACCTGGCTTGCCCCTCTCCTTTCTTATTGGGTTACCTGACAGTTTTTTCCTATTGATTCCAGAAATGAGGGGCTGGGTGTTGCTGGGGGTTTGGACCCAGGACCCCTGGCATACTGGGCAACTAAGCGCTCTGCCACTGGGCACCATTTCCAGCTGATTTCTAGGAACTCTTTTTTAAGATTGAGTTCTATTTTTTTTTTTAATTACATGTAGTTATGTGTATAGGTGTGGGCATGTGAGTACAGGTGCCTCCAGAAGTCAGAGATGTTGGTCCCCAGAGTCATAGGCAGTTATGACTGGGAACCAAACTTGGGTCTTCTGGAAAAGCAGCAAGTGCTCTTAATCAGAGCCATTTTCCAGGCCTTGATTTCTAGGAATTTTTTGAGTTCTTTGTTTTATGTGATTTTTATTTTTTTTAATATTATTTATTTATTTATTATGTATACAATACTCTGTCTGTGTGTATGCCTGCAGGCCAGAAGAGGACACCAGACCTCATTACAGATGGTTGTGAGCCACCATGTGGTTGCCGGGAATTGAACTCAGGACCTTTGGAAGAGCAGGCAGTGCTCTTAACCTCTGAGCCATCTCTCCAGCCCCGATTTTTAGTTTTTTACATAATTTTTTTTCTTTGAGGCAGGGTCTTACTATGGAAGTCCTGGAATTCAATATATAGACCAGCCTGGCTTTAATCTCAGAGGCAGGCCTACCTCTGCCTCCCAAATGCTGGAATTAAAGGCCTAAACAACCACACTGGGCTAAAAAGGCATCTTCTTCTTATTCTTTTTGAGATAAGATCTCGTGCAATCCAGGTTGCCTACTCTGAATCCATTGTGTAGCTAATATTTTTGTATGGTATGAAGTAGGTATCAAAGTTTTGTGGGGGTTAGTTTTGTTTTCCTTCCCTTGGGGATGAAATTGACTCAGTGCAATATTAAATTAGCTGTGGCTTTTGTCTGCTTGTTTGTGTTGGCTTGGTTTTTTTAGTTTGTGACAGTGTTTCACATAGCCGAGGCTGGCCTGAAGTCCTTTTACTTTAGCCTCTGGAATGCTTGGATTATAGTCATGTACCACCATGCCCAGCTTGGGTGGTGCGCTTTGAATGGTCATTAGCTTTCTGTTGCACTCTGCAGGGATCTGGATCAGGCTGCTGTTGATGTCTAAACAGACACTAAGAATAATAGTATAGGCTCAGACTGTAGCTCAGCTGGCAGAGCGCTTGCCAAACGTGCACAAAGCTTGGGGTTCTTTCCTTAGCACTGTATAACATGGGTGCTGGAACTTCCCTATAATCACTGCAGTCCCAACTTGAGGCGGAGGATCAGGAGTCTGCAGTCATCCTCAGCTACACAGCTAATTTGAGGCCAGCCTGGGTCATACGAAATCTTGTCTCCAAAAATGAAAATGCAGTTCATAGAGTTAATTTTTTATTTCAAGGCAAAGACTTTCCATGTAGCATCTTGGACTTCTGAGGAATACCTCCCCACAACAAACAGCTGTGACACCCCCATGCTCCCAACTCATTTTTCATTCAAGTACGGAATTCACAGCAATGTATACTCCTCACCCTCTCTCTGCATGCTGTGCATCTTGTACCTGAGACTCCTCAGCCCCAACAACACTGAATAGCCCAACTCCCTAATAGATGCTTTCAGCACCTCCTCTCACCACACTCATACTCTGTTTACCCCAAACATCCCCACAGTTACCCCTGGCCCGCACCTACACATCCAGACCCTCACACATTGCCAGCATACACAAATCCCCATGGATACTGCGTCCATACCTCCAGCTCCACCCCTTCCTCCTAAGTAACTGGTGGTCAGAGCCTGATGTGTCTGTTATGTGGGATTCTCCCTCCTTCCGAGCCTTGCCTTTAATATGGGTGCTCTAGCCTTTCTGGAATTTGCTTTGGAGGGAAACAACAACTTATACTCTTGAAAGACTTCCAAGAAGAAAAGCAAAGGAAGTAATATCTACACTCTGAGGCTGTTTTGATCCAGGGCTCAGAAGAGCTGTTCTGTCTAGAGAGACGGTATTAGGGATTGAAGCAGAGTATACTTGTTCTTGCGACCCCCAGCCCTCAGTGTTTTTAGGGCTGGGCAGTGGCTGGATTCCGCACATCTAGCTAGGCTTTTCTATCCTGGGTCCTAGAGCTGTGCTAGGCAGGTCCTTTCTCCATAGGAAGTGAAAGTGAGTGTTTGCTGAGGTCACTCCTGTAAGGCTCATTGCCAGCGGGGTGTGGGGGCTGTCATCGTGTTTACTGTGGAGTGCCACTGTCCACTGTGCCGGGAATAGAGGTCAGGGAGGAGGCTCTCTCTTATCTCCAGCAGGGGCAGGCTGAACCCTGCACACTGCCAGTTACCATCTAGTATACTACCTAATACTGTTGAGGGG
Organism: Ondatra zibethicus; assembly: GCA_004026605.1. NCBI lineage: Eukaryota > Metazoa > Chordata > Mammalia > Rodentia > Cricetidae > Ondatra > Ondatra zibethicus. The sequence continues at coordinate 72,447 of PVIU01004453.1, read as the reverse complement.
TACAGCATCCTAGAAGGAGGGTGGCACTTACATGCAAGGGCTATATGGAAGTAGAAGCTTCTGAAACAGTGTGGGTACGTGTGCCCCACTTTTTCTTGTCAGTTGGCTTACAGGTCTTGTCCACTTCTGGGGTCTTTGTTTTAGGCTGTATAACTCACAGCTTTATCTGGCCAAGGGACTAGAAGACACTTGAGAGATTGAGTGGAAGGCATGGAAGAGGAGGAAGGACTTTAGGCTGAAGAGGGACAAGAACTGAGCAGTTGGAGTGGGAGTCTCTAGATTCAGGAAGTCCCTTCCCACCTCTGTGTCCCTTATGTGTTGTGACTTTTCCTGGCTTGCACTCAAGTTCTGGGTATGTAGTTAGAATCTGCAGATCTGTGTCATCTCAGGACAAGGGCAGGTCTTTCTCTGTATGACACTATGAAGAGATGAGGCATACATGCTAGAATGTACTTAGGGGTTTGCTTTTAAAGATACATATTTAATAAACTAATTTACTTATTTGTGTGTGTGTGTGCATTTGGTTCTCTATCCTATTATATGGGATTAAACACAGGTGATGGTTTGACAGTAAATACTTTTGCCACTGACCGTTTTTGGGAAGTGGGAGGAGACTGGATGATGTGCAGGTTGACTTTGAACTCATTATATATCAAGAGTAACCTCGAACTTCTGATCCTCCTGCCTGCTGAGGTTACAGATGTGTGCCACCAAGCCTGGCCTTAAATGGAGAGGTTAGGTGACCTTGGGACAAGTATAGGAGGGTGCCACTTTGAAGACATAGGCAAGAGTGTCAGCCTCTCTCCATCCCTAGGAGTTAGTGCCTATTGATTAGGTGACTTGTTCTGTGCCAGCCATAGAGTGGTCACATCACAGACGTTCCCTCATGTTTCCTTCCCTCAGAGTTGGTTGTCACTTTGCAGGTCAAGAAATTGCAACTCCGAACCAAAAACTCGGCCAAGGTCCATAGTAGACAGTTGTCAGAGCCGTGTCAAGTCCACTTGTGGTCTGGCTTTCTCCACCTTTCCACTGAGCACATGAATTAAAGCTGTGCTTCCCAAGGAAGCCTGAGTGTAGGTGAGGATTATAGGACCTCGTTTAAGTAGTACTTCCCGCAAATAAATGTGCCAGTTCTGACTTGTGGTTCAAATGGTTTTAATTAGGATTTTATCACTTGTAGATCACACCAAAGAGGAGACAGCTGTCTTCCTGTCTCAGACTGTGACACTGAGAAGCAGCTGATCAGACCCGAGGTTAAAATAGCTTGTAGTCTCCTAGGATTCTCAGCACACTTTGTTGCTCCACAACCTCTGACTTGCCTGGAAATTGACGTGAATTTTGCTTTTCGAGTTCTGGGTTCTGAGAGTGTTCTGCAGCGTTTGTCATCCTGCTGATCACAGGGTTGATTGGGTTGACCTAGCTAGCTACTTGGATATCCCCTTCCTCCTGGAGCACAGCATTCCCAACAGAGGTGGACTAACTATTCTTTGGTGAAGGGTATATAGGTAGCTGTGCACCCTGCCCTCTGCTGCCCCCAGTACCCAAATATCCCGATCTCCAGATAAGCTCAGAAACTCAGATGCCTGGTGTTGGGGCTTGTTCTTCTGAACACGGAATGGAGTGACGGCCTGCAGGCCATTAAGGGTGTTGACTTTCTTGTGTCAACGACCAGCCTCTGTGGTAGTCAGACTTGGAGAGCGGCTGGGATCACAGAACACTGCACTGTGAACTCCCAGCACAGCTCCTCCATTTGTAAGTCGGCTCTGGACACAGAATCTTGCCCTGTGGAAAGCAAGGTGGCTTTTCACCCTCACACTTCATTAGGTCATTGCTGTCAGTGCCATGTGTAGACAAAGCATTTCACTCCAAGCAACAGAAATCAATGTTGGCTGGTTTTAAATGAAAACCAAGGATTGTGTATTTTTGTTTAAAGGTTTATTTTTACTGGCTTTGGTGGCACACGCCTTTAATCCCAGCACTCAGAAGACAGAGGCAGGCAGATCTTTGTGAATTCAAGACTAGCCTGGTCTACATAGTGAATCCCAGGCTAACTAGGGCTACAAAGTAAGACCTTATCTTTAAGAGGGCAGGGTGTCACTATGTAACCTTGGATAGCCTGGAACTCACTAGTACACCAGGCTGGTCTTGAATTTGAAGTCACAGTGATCTGCCTGCCTTTGCTTCAGTTTTTATTTTTTAGTTATGTGCATTTCAATGTGTGTGTGTGGGGTATGTGCACGTGAGTGTAGTTGCCCTCCAAAACCAAAAAAAGGCATCAAGTTCAGGATCTCTGGAAGTAGTGTGTACTCTTAACCTCCGCGCCATCTCTCCAGCTCCTGTAAGTGTTTAAAAAGAGAACTTAGTCATGCAAGTCTGTAATCCTATTACTTTTGGTAGCCCAAGTTAACCTCCACCACTGAGTACAATCTTGACCCCTTGACCGCCTGAGCCTCTTGCCTCTACCTTCCAAGTGCTGGGATTACAGATACTTGGCCACTATTTCCAACTCTCGGAATCAATCTTGAACCCATTTTGTTGTCACCAGAGAGGGTCTGTGCTCTCCCTCTCTGCAGGACATCATTCACAGTTGCCAGTGTTGTGTGGTTTGTAGATCAGTAGGGCCAGAGTCACTTTCCTGCTACAAGATTTGCTGGGAAAGTGAGTGTGGGGCCCTTTAGGCTACTGCAGTATATAATGGCCCTTCTTTTTCTCCCTGCTCCCAGTGACATGGTAAGGTAGATGGAATGAGACCTAAGGTCCAGCCTGCTTTCTGCACTTCCTTTGCTGTGTACTTTATCTGAGTCTACTATAGCCCTGGAGGAGACATTACATCACTCCAGTGGTTTCTCGCTTTCTTGTCCTACCTGCTTTGTGTCCAGAGCCCACTGCGGTGACCACAGTAGCCCTTAGACAGTTGGCCACTTCCTCCTCTGGTTCAGCGTCTTGAAGAGGGATGTACTCTGACTTCGCTTCTTAGCTGGTCTGTGTGCTAGAGTTAGGTCCTGAGAGTAGGCGGGCCATTGAACATGCCAGTTTCCAGCTCTTGCCCGGAACCTTCTAATTTGGTAGGTGCTGTTTATTACACATTCTCCTAGCTGCTGGGTCTAGTTCCTCCTGAGCTAGATAATATCTGAGGCCTTTGCAGTGCCACAAGTTGGTGGTTTTCTTTTTATTTGATCTAAGAGTGATTCATGGTTGTAACTCTCTTGCTATTGTACAGAAAGAGACCCAAGCTATGGGCCTTTTGAGAATCTGAGAATTCTGAAAGTGTGATGCAGCCAGGGAACAGCAGTAAACAGGTTGGTGTAGCCTTTATCTGCTGAGTTAACAACCGGCTACCTTAGTTGTCCTGAACCAGGCTGTTGGGATAGGATAACCGGATCCTAGTTATGAACAGTCTGCAGAGCCTGGTGTGTCCACAAGAGAAGTGTGAGCAGATTTGCCAGCAGTCCATGGCACTGTGCAGCATCCATCCAGACACACTCGGAGACCTCACTCTGCTATCCTTGAATGGCTCTCCTAACCCACATTGAGCTTGCTGCTTAAGTGGCTTCCACCAGTGACCTTTGTCCTTTCCTTCCTGGATGATTGTTTACATTGTTGCCTCCTGTCTGTCTTCCCTCTTCGGCTGACTTCTGCATCCTGTCTAGCAGGACCTTCCCACTACAGCGTTGGAAGTTGCTCTGTTCCCTCTGCCTGGTAGGATTCAGCCTTATCATAGCGTTCTTTCCTTTGACTCTAGTGATCCTTGCCATGCCCACTTGAGCGCCAGGTGGGTGCAGGCTTCATCCTTTCTGGTTCCCACCATTTCAGTCCCCTGTGGTATTGATGCAGTGTGATGATTATACATTTGCTGTCTCCTTGCCTGCCCCCAGCTCCCTGAGGGCAGCAAGTTCACCTTAGTTCCTGCCTGCCTCGCCAGATGACAAGACTCGGGCACATGGGTTTGGAGTTGGCTGGGTTGAGATTTTTCTTAAGGAAAAGTAGACTTGACTTTTGGACAAGTCCAGTGCCTATTTAAAAGTCTGCAGACTGGGCGGGCAGTGGTGGTGCACACCTTTAATCCTAGCACTTGGGAGGCAGAGGCAGGACGATCTCAGTGAGTTCAAGGCCAGCTTGGTCTACAAAGTGAGTTCCAGGACAGCCAGGACTGTTACACAGAGAAACCCTTCTCGAGAAACCAAAAAAAGAAAAGAAAAGAAAAAAGTCTGCAGGCTGAGTGTAGCCGGCCTGAGCATGGCAAACATGGCACTGGCAGGTCTTACCCTTCCCCGTTCCCTCTCCTTGCTAAACTGTTAGATTGCATTCTAAAGCTAGCCACCAAGGTCTATTCCCTTATTTGGCCACTTCCTCATCCTGAGGCTGACCACCAAAGTCCAGCTATCAAGTATTGAAGTCCAGTGATCAAAAACCCCGTTTTGGCCCTAATTAACCTGTCCAGTCAAAATTAACCAACTTATCCTAATATAGGGTTTCCCCATTTCATTTATAAACTGTCCTTCGCCCGTGAGCCGCATCTGTCTCTTCTCTAACCAGAGGCAGTCCTTTGTCCCCCAGGACAAATATCCCTTCCCTTTCTCCTTTGTTCCCTTCCCCTTCTTCCTCACCCTCTGTCTCTTGTCTTTGTCTCTTATTCCCTTGCCCTTTGTCCCTCTGGGGCAAATACATCTCCTCTGTGCTAAGAACTTGGTCTTAGGGTGTCCTGTGCCAACTCTGGTCTTTTCAGTGGTAGCAAGCACGACGAACTTCATGGGGCTCATGAGTCAGACGTGGGGTTGCCAATCTCACACAATGTGGGCTGGCAGGGCCTTCCTTGTCAGTGGTACACAAGGGATGGAGCTGGGGGTTTGAGTTCGTGCTAGGTGTTGAAGCTGGAGACATGCTGTGGACACCCAAGAGTCCTAATGTCCTCACTATGGTGCTGGCTGGTGGGGTGGGGGTGCCAATACTCATGTGTGAGGTTAGAGTCAGTTCTCTCCTTAATAGGATCTTGGGATTAAACTCAGGTCAGCAGATTTGTGTGGCATGTTCTTTTCACCTCCTGAGCCATCTTGCCCTATTTTTGTTTGTTTGTTTGTTTGTTTGTTTTCTTTTGAGACAGAGTCTCTTGTAGCTAAAGATGACCTTTAATTCTTGATGCTCCTGCTTCTGCCTACCTATTTCTGAGATTACAGGCATGTGCCATTCATGTCTGGTTTATGTGGTACTTGGTATCAAACCCAGGACTTCTCCCTTGGTAGAAGCACTTTCCCAACTGATCTACATCCTGCTTAAAAAAAAAAAAGTATTTAAAAAGGGACTTGTTCTACCTCATGCTTATGGAAGTCAAAGGAGAACTTGGGCAAGTGGCTTTACTATATATATCTTTTTATGCCCCTACTTCAACAGTTGGTTCTGGCCAGGTCATTGATGCTGTTGAGGTTGTTGCCTCTGTTGCCTGACAAGTGAAAGCTGTTGGCACCTGTCAAGGAACTGTCTGGACCCAGGCATGGTATAAACAAGCAGAGCTGGCTTGGATGTGTGTGGGAGGTACATGGGTTCATCTGCAGGGCTATGAGGTTTCTGGGTCCTTATTATTAGCACAGGATTCCAGGATGGTGAGAACTGGGAAGATGGACCTTCCCTCCTTCCTGGCTCTGCTTGAGTCCCAGCCACTAGCTGGGGCTTGTGGAGGAGGCAAGCCCATGTGCTCTTCAAGTCTGGCCTCGGAATCAGCTTATGTTATCAGGGACAGAGAATCTAGCTGACTGACTAGCTGACCCTTCCTGGTAACCCTGACTGTCTATCATCAAGAAGGTACCAAGTACCTTCTCTGTTGTCACATGAAACTGTCACACAATCCAGAAGTCTTGCAACCTGCAGCCTCCTCAGGGCTTTGTGATTGGTTTGCTAGCACTTGGGCTGAGAGTAGGTGAGGAAGTCCTGACAGTTAGGAGCTCTGCTCTGCAGCAGAGGCAGCTTTTCCCCTCCAAGGGGGAAGTGAGGCCAGGTGAGAAGGCGGGAGAAATGACCTCATCGTTTAGCATCAGTTAGCATCTTAGCTGAAAATTTTAGTCTTGTATAATGGAGGTGTTCATGCTAATTTAAGAGACCAGGCCTGCAGTGTGGCTGCTGGATCTGCTGCTGTGTATAGTCCAGGTTACTAAGGGTCTGTGCAGGCCTCAGCCAGCCCTCTCTTTGTGCCTCAGCAATGCTGGGGGTGGGGGTGCTATTGAACTTGTAAAAGGTCCTAAGACACTGACTAGACTTTTTGGGGTCTGTGCACCAGCTATGGTCAGGAAACAGTTTAGGGTTAGTATGGTCAAGATAACCCCTTGCAGCTGGATTTCCTGATTGCTTTTGTTTGTTGGTAAACTGTTTTGACAGCAGAATTAAAATGGAAAAATGTTATACACAGTTGTGTTGGGCGGTTTCAGCCCATCAAGTCTGTAGCCATTTGTAAGCATGGTTGCCATGGTAGCAACCTTGGCTCTGTAGTGTGGGACTCAGCTGTGTGCTCACATTCTTATGTCTGTTTCACTGAGCAACTGGCTCTCCGGACTGTGCCCAGCAGACTGAATGATATCAGTTCCGATTCTCCGCTGTGAGAAGCACTGTTCTGAACACCTGCATGAATTGTTGTAGCTACTTCTGGTTTTCAGAATTGGAGTTTCCCGTCCAGAAGTAGTCTTGTTTTTTTGGTAGTTGGCTTATATCTCTCTGGAATGACATCAGAAGAGCTCTCAACCCTGTGATATGTCCTAAGAGTGCTTTAGAGTCTAATCGAGAGGCTAGGCATGCTGGGTTCTGTGAGTTGAGGCCACCTTGGTCTACATTGAGAGTTCTAGGTCAGTCGGGGATATCTTTATCTATCTGTCGTTCTGTACATACATACACGCATACACGTATAAAGAGAGAGAGAAACTAAGGCTCTAATAGACGAGCTCTGTATGCCACATCAGGGCAGAAATTGGGCCAGAACAAGGAGTAGGTGGAGCAGCCAAGGCTTGAAGGCCACCCTCCCACTGGGGTCCTGGCAATTCCAGGCCATGTGACTCTGGATGAGTTACTTAATTACACGGTGTCTCTGATTTGTTCGTCTGCGAAAACAGAGAGGAATGCTGACCTTATAAAGTGTTTACAGTGGTTAATTGGCTAGAATTGATTACATTAATAATGTCAGTATTATTCAGTGGTGTAAGTTTCCTCCGTACTGTGTCACTCATCAGTAGGAAGACAGGGCGGAATGAATGTTTGCGTCCAGCTCTCAGTAGCGCTCACCTCCTAATCACTAGGACCTAGTGTGATGCCTTCTGGTTTTTGGAACCTACTTGGGTTTTATATCTCCTGCTCTCTCCAGAAGTAAGCAAGATTGAGCCGGGATGGGGCTCGGTTGGTAGAGTGCTTGCCTACCTTTCAAAAGCCCTAGGTTCACTCTCCAGTTAAGGCTTAAAACCAGGTGTGGTGGTGAGGCCTGTAATCCTAGCACTCAGGAAGTAGAAACTGAAGCTGGAGGATCAGAAGTTCAAGGTCACTCTCAGCTATGCGATGAGTTCTAGACCATCCTGGGATATATGTCTCAAGGTTGGGCAAATCAGTCAGTAAAGTGCTTGCCAGGCAACCACAGGGAACAAAGTTTTATCCCCAAAAACCATATAAAAAGTCAACATGCTTAAAAAAAAATTGAAGCCAGGTAATGGTGGCATAAACTTTTAACCCCAGTACTCAGGAGGCAGAAGCAGGTGGATCTCTGAATTCAAGGCCTGCCTGGTCTACAGAGCAAGTTATAGGAGAGCCAGGGCTACACAAAGAAACCTGTCTCAGCTGCCCCCACCCCACAAAAAAAAAAAAGCCATTGTGGTGGCACATCTTTGAATCCTGGCATCAAAGAAGCAGAAGCAGGAGGAGCCTGGGGCTCACTGGTTAGTAGTCTAGCTTAGTTGGTGTGAGTCCCAGGTCAATGAGAGACGGACAGGGACGGCATTCGTGAGGAAAGCACCCAAGGTTGTCATCTGGACTTTACACACACAGCTCGCAAGCACATATACATAATGATAGTTTTTTAAAGGCAGGAAAGGTTAGTTTTGCATGAGAGAAGAAGAGCCTTTGTTTGGGTGAGAGCATAGAATAGACGAGATGAAGGGGCAGATGTGTATGGCAGAAAGACCTAATGTGCAGACAGACACCTAGAAGCACAGCCCCTTGCTTTGTGCTCTGCACAGTGGGATAAGTGGAAGGCATCTCCAAGCCTCAGCTCCCCATCTATGCAATGAGACTAATGCAGGGGCAGTGGTGGAAGCCCCGTCAGTGCTGTCCTGGTCCTTCCCCAGTGGTTCGTTCTCTTAGTGTTGGTTCTGCTGTTGTTGTATGCCACCCTTGGCTACACACACACGCACAGGCACACACGCACACACACTTGCATGTATGCCCCGAGACAAACAAAAGAGTATATTGTTTAAGCCATGACAAGTGTAGGTGAGTTTCCATTTCTAGGATCAGGTCATAAATACTTAAGTCTGTGTGGTTCCAGTAATTCAGCTGGCTGTTAGCTTTCTTGGGTTTCCTTGAGTTGCAGTGTTGGCTGGGAGGGAATGAGGGCACAGCTGATTCTCTAGGAAGAATGCCACAGAGTCAGGTATGAGCCTGGCCCACCACTGTTGGACATCAGGATTTGGACCTTGCCTGGATGCCAGTAAACAAAGCAAGCATTCCTACAGTAGGCCTCATGGAGCAGAAGAGCTGCATTGTACATTGGACCCAGGTTTCCTACTGAAGTACCACCAGGGCCGCTTGTCTCAAAGAGGTCCTGCAGTTTGTGTGGAAGGATAACAGGATTTGCCTGCCCTCTGCCCAGGTGTAGGTTTCCTGTATACCTCAGGGCTTCCTATAGGGAGAACCCAGGTAGGAGTTTGGAGCCTTTCAAAGTACTGGGCTGCCCAGATGAACCGGTCTAGTCTGGCTCTCTGTAAAGGGAAGGGGGACTGTGGTTTTTGCTGTGCCCTCTGTCTAACCTTCCAGTCGGTTACTTCCGGCTGCTAGTTGTGAGGGTAAAGCCCTGGGCGCTGGGAGGGACCTGCGCTCACTCATCTGTATCAGTTGTTCCCTGTTCTGCCCTTCTCTGCCCTCTCCCATTCATCCTTTAATGGGCAAGACAGGTGAGGTATACTCTGGAGACAGTCCCCAGCCACCTAGAGAGCCATCCCTTCCCCTTCTGGGGCCAAGTTCCCCCGTCCGAGAATCCAAAGAGTTCTGGATTTTTCTCCAGAAAGCTGTACCTTCTAAAACCTGACCTGTGTACATGTCGTTGGCCTTGGAGTCCAGTCAGGTACCCCAGTCAAGAATCCCCATTGCACTGAATTCTCAGTGCGTACTTGTCCTTTTACCCCTTGGCTCCCAGCTTGTGGTGCAGTTCCTAGCACCAGGGATCTGGTCAATATTTGTGGACTAATAAAGGAAATATGCTGGAGGAGTTACCTGCTGCCTCCTTTGCACTGCGGCAGGATGCTCAGTTGCACTTTGGCAAGAACAAGAGCTGACTTGGCCTGAGGCCAGCTCCCTGTGTTTCTCCAGCAAGCATAGGATATCGGTGGTCCCAGGCCCAAGGCCATGCGATGCCAGTAGGAGCTGCATTGGCCCTGCATGTTGCTGCCGTGGTCAACGGACAGTGGAGCTAGTCTTGCCGTTCTTCTGTGACCAGAGTCCCCTCTTTCTTACTGCTGAGGACACCTGAGCCTTCCTCAGCTGCTGCACACACATCAGTCCTCAGCTCTAGTCTGCCTAAAAGCGGTCCCACCCTTTCTCTTTGTCCCCTTAGCACTGCCACCTCCTTTGTCCAAGGCACCTTCATATTCCCAGTGAGTCATGAGCAGAATCTCAGCTTCGCTGCCTCCTCCAGTCTCTCCGCAGCCTGTCCTACCTGACTCCCGACCTAGTTCCAGCTCTTATCCTGGGCCTTATCTTGGCTTTCTTGCTACTCTCCCAGCTGCTAGCCAGGCCACTTTGTTCTTTCTCTTTTCACAAGCCTCTAGAGACTTGCTGTACCCACAAGGTAGCTATGGCCTCTGCTGTGCGTGACCCATCTCTGGCCTGATTATCCCCAGCCTGCCATGCCACACTCTCTGAGCTCTGAGTGAAGGGCCAGAAGACCCATGCCCATGTCGGTGCCCATATGGAGGCCAGAAGACCCATGCCCATGTCGGTGCCCATATGGAGGCCAGAAGAGGGTTCCTGATTCTCTGGAGTTATAGTTTCGAGTCACCAGGTGGGTGCTGGGAATTGAACCTAAGTTCTCTAGAAGAACAGCCAGTGCTCTTAACTGCTGAGCCATCTCTCCAACCCCTCCAAGGCATCATCTAACATATCTTCTCGTGGCATGGATGAAGCAGGTATTATATCCTCTCTGCTCGGAGGTTTGTTGAGAGTATCACAGAAGACCCATGGGAATAGAAGCCCACTGTGACTTGCGTAGATGCAAGCTTTCGGGATCTGTAGCCCTGTGCTCTTTCTACAGTTCTCTCCTCCCTGCCCTTCGGGAGCCACTGCCCGCCCACCCAAACTGCAGGTTTTTTCCTTTCTCCCTCGTCATTTCCTTCTTGTAATAGTGTGATGATGTCACCACGATTGTCCTTGTTTTCATAGATGAGGAAACCAAGGCCAGACCTTCCCAAAGCCACACAGTCAGTAGGAAACAGCCTGATTTTCCACTGGGTTGTGACCTACAGCACACATGCTTTACCAGTCGCAGGTGTCAGGCCCATGGGTGCAGACTGGTGAGACGAGTGTCTTCCCAAGAACTCACAGCTGGTGTCAGATAGACTCTCACACAGGAGCTCCTAGCAGCAGGCTGCCTTTGGGAACCCTGAAAGAAGAGCACAGCAGCCCAGTAGAATCAGTCCGCCTAGAAAAGTTAGAACCTCTGTTGTGCACCCTGTTCTCTCCTGCCAGTCTCTGAGCACTAAAGAGCCTACGGTTTCTGGTCCCGAGCATGGTAGTGTTCAGTCCAGGGCTTATCGTTCCATCTTCAGGGTGAGTCAGACTCCAGAGCTGCCCTACCCACTAAATACCTTCATAACACAGCTCCCAGGGCCACCACACCCAACAGGAAGTCCCTCCACCCCACTATGAGGTGGCTCTGGCTCTAGGGACAGGCAACAGGGTGCTGCTGTGGGACCTACGAGGTTTGCCTGGCATTGTCAGCCTCTTCCTGCACCTGCCTTGGGCACTGCATGACCATCTGCCTCTGTTTCCTTACCCTGACCTGAATTAGAACTGCAGAGACCCAAGCTCTCCTCTTAAGGGACTACAGTGTTTGGGGAGTTTGCTTTCATGGGGAGGGGAAGGATTTTGAGGCCTTGTTTTCTAATGTCTTTAAATTTTTATTTATGTACTTATTTATTATGGAATAGGTGAGGGGTTGGTGTGTTAATGGCACCACATGTGTGTGGAGGTCAGAGGACAACTTTCAGGAGCTTGTTCTCTCCTTCCACCAAGGATCGAACTCAGAACATCAGGCTTGTCCAAAAGCACCTTTACTTACTAAGCCATGTTGCTGGCCCAAGGCCTTGTTGATACACAGAGGGCTGGTTCCCATGGAAACATACTGGGCTGATGAAGCATGTCTGTCTGTACATTGAGAAGTGGTCTGCACTGTGAGCTCTTGCTGGTCTCCAGCTGCTTTGGGAATGGGGTAAGGGTGATGAGACATTCCATCAGCAGCTGGCACATCTCCCTCCTAGCCTTACCTGTGTCCCTGACTCCCTCCAGGAAGTCAGAACCCCAGGCTTGGGAAAGCTGGGTTCTTACGACATCTCAGGATGTCCTTGTTCTTGACTTCATCTTGGGCGCACTTGGCCCTGAGCACAGGCGCCAGCTCTCACTTTAACCTTCGCCACCCTTTCAACTCACGCCCTCAAGTAGCAGCTGGTTGGGGCAAGTCCAGGCTGGGAGTGAAGCGCTTGCCTGACGCTGGTGTCCTCGCCCTACCAGTGTCATCAGAGACCTCCGTAGGTCCCAGCAGGGCCAGCCGTGGGGGTCTGCCCAACAGGCCATGACTATTTTGCCACTCCCAGGAATGCTTGCTCTCTTTAACTGTTTGGTACCCTGCACCGTGAGTCATCTAGAATCAGGTTGAAGGGTCACCTCCCTCTCTGACAACACCTTGCCAGTTCCCCAATATACAAAACCCTCAGCAAAGCCTTCCTCACCAGGTCTGCCTTTTGAGTACACTGGAGATCTGTAACCCTTTCCCTTTATCCATGAGCCCAAGACACCCAGCACACACAAAGAACTGGGGGTACAGAGATGGACTCTGTCTTAATAATCTGGGGGAAGGGATAGCAAGAAAAAAATGTATCTCCCCTCTATTTTCCTCTCTCCTGTGTGTCTGGTTGAGGATTGAACCTGAGGGTCGTCAGACAGCAGCATGGATGGAGCAGGAGTGCTCAGCTAATGAAGGCTCCTTCCAGGAAGAGGAAATGACAAACCCATTGTTAAACCTCAGGTGTGAGGAGGTCAGGTAGAGAGAACCCAAGGCTCAATAAAGCTCTTGCTGTCTGGCATAGAGAAGAAGTCAGAGCAGGGCGGCAAAAGCCTGCAATCCCAGCACTCGTGATTACACTCAACTAAATATCACTCAGCTAAATATCAACACCCTGTTTGTTGCCTCCTTCTCCCTGAGACAGAGACCGATAGAGACAACATAGTTCCTAACAGGTTTGACATCACCACAGGTCTCACAGATGCTGAAAGTGTGGGATTGGGGGGCGGGTAGTATTATAAGCTACTTTATACCAGCAAATTTAGTAATTTAGATGAACTGTATAGTTGGTTTTGTTTCTCTTTCCACTCGAGAAATAGAACAGTTGGGGAGAGGGATCATCAGTAAACTGCTTGCTGCACAAGCACAAAGACCTTAGTTTGGTCCCCAGCACTTGTCTAAAAAGCCAGACCTGAGCCAGCAACATGGCTCCATGGGTAAAATCAGTTGCCACCAAGCCTGATGACTTGAATTCAATTCCTGGGGCCCATATGGTGCAAGGAAAGAAGAGATTCCCAAAAGGTTTCTTCCACACATGCATGTACCCAATAAATAAATAAATAGTGCTGATAAATAAAACTAAAAAGCTAGACATGCTCTTGTGTGTCTGTAATCTTAGTTCTGAGAAAGCAAACACAGTCGGCTACTTGGACTCGCTGGCTAGCTAGCCTAATATATTTGGCAACAAGTTCCAGGCTTCTGAAAGATACGTTTCAATAAAACAAGATTGACGGGGCTGCCAAAATGACTCAGCAGTTAAGAGCATTTACTGTTCTAAAGGATCCCAGTTTGATTCCTAGAGCCATGTGGTAGCTCACAACTATCTGCAGTATTTAATAAATACTAAAACAAGGGGAAGAAATGTAAAAATTTTATTTATTTAATTATGTTTTTGAATGGAAAAAAATAAAAGAATACGGAAAAAAAATACTAAAACAAAACAAAACCCCAAAGTGGGTGACCCCCGAGCAATGATACCCAAGGTTGACATCTAGCTTCCACATGTGCACATAAATTCATGTGCATTTACATAAACACATGCAAAGACACACACACACACAAAATTGTTTTTAAAATTGAACATCCTGGAGAGATGGCTCAGTGGTTAAGAGCACTGACTGCTCTTCCAGAGGTCCTGAGTTCAATTCCCAGCAGCCACATGGTGGCTCACAACCACCTATAATGAGATCTGGTGCCCTCTTCTGGCCTACAGGCAGGATACTATATAAATAAATAAATCTTTAAAAAACATAAAAAAATAAAAAATTGAACATCCTAACAGTCTAATCCAAAAATAATTTGACACATGATAATGGATGATGGTAGAAAAATAGTAATTTTTTTTTTGTAATTAAGTTTTCCTAAGAGCAGAAACATAAAAACAAAAACGCTCTGGTTCATAACCTAGAGTAGTTTAAAATTCAAAAAAAAATTCAGGGGTCATCCACCTTGGGGTTTTGTTTTGTTTTGGTGTTTGTTTAATGTGTGTGCCCCAGTGTATTAGGTACTCTGTGAGCCTGCAGAAGTCAGAAGAGACTTTGGGATTCCCAGGAAATGGAGCTGCAGATGCTTGTGAGCTACCATGTGGCTGCTAGGAATCAAACCAGGATCCTCTAGAATTTTAAAATTGTAAAAGTTTTGAATCCAGGGCTGGGTGTTTCTGACACCATTGGCACTTGTAACGAAGGCGAAGGCCCGACTGTACAAGCTGTGTGCTCAGCTCCAAGGCCACAGTGAAGCCCCTCCAGGCAGCACAGGTGGGCAGTGCCAGAGACACCAAAAATTCAGTGCATTTTATCTTGAATTACTTCTTAGTTATTGTGTATTTGCTAAATTTCTCATGTTTCCCACATTCGGTTATATGACCCCATATGGAGTTCTGATCCAGAGTTTAAGAAACTAGAGGAGACAGTTGTTTGGCTAATGAGGGTGGAGGAGAATGGCTGGGGACTTGGTTTTAAGGACCTGAGAGGGAGCGAGAATGGCTCCTAGGAGGGCTAGAGAGATGGCTTAGTGGTTAAGAGCATTTGCTACACTTCCAGAAGATCAGAGTTCGATTCCCAGCCCCCACATGGCTCACAACTATCTGAAACTCCAGTTCTAGGGGATCCAATGCCCTCTTTTTGGTTTCTGTGGGCATCAGGCACATACGTGCTGCACAGACATGCATGTAGGCAAACACACACATGGGGGGAGGCTGGGCTAGACAGATGCCTCAGCAGTTAAGAGCTCTTGTTCTTGCAGGGACCCACATGGCTGCCCATAACCATCTATAACTTCAGGTCCAGAGGGATGTGACTCCCTCTTCTGACCTCCATGGGCACTAGGCACATATGTGTTGCACAGACATTCTAGCAAAAGCTCATAAATCTGAAGAAAAGAAAAATAGAATGGAAAATGGGGCTTGGGTAGAAGGAAAAAGGTGGAGAAACTTGGGGAGAGTATGGGGCCCAGGGTTAGGACACTGAGCTTGATTTAGGGAGTCTCATCATGGTATGTCTGGATGTGAAACTCCGAGGCCTCCTATATTTCTGGGTGTCCATTGGTGCCTTGGCCTGGACTTGGGCTGGCTATGGCTGGATCTGTGCATGTGGCTGTGCCTGAACGATGTGGGGATACAGGAAAGGTGGCTGAGGTCAGAGTCATTCATTAGGAAGTCAGTCCTGCTCTTGCTAGACTGCCTGTCATTCTTGGCAAGAACTCTGGAGCCAGACCTGGAGGGCCATGATCCAGATCTGCTACTTCACAGGCAGGTTCTGTGACCTTGGTCATCTCTTCACATTTTTTTCCTACCTACCATTTCTGAGTTATATGTTTATCGTCCCCCATGATGAACTGAACCTAAGATGAGTGCTCCTATGTTAATTCCAGTTCTGAACCCATCTGTGTCTCTCAGGCTGGGGTGATCTAGGCCAGGGTAGGGGGAATTCTGGCATCCCGGCAGGGGAGTGGGGCAGGGTGGGGCAGCAATGCCTGTGACCTAAGCCAGTATTAGCCATTATCCTTCTCAGGAATGCTTGCTGTCCCACCTGAGAGTCACTCTTTAACGGGGAGGCCAGAGTATACCCTGTCCCCAGCCTCTGTGCCCTTTTTCTTTGTTCACCCACTACTGCCACCCATGTGTGCCTGTCCTCGGCCTGTGGTCTCTGCTCTACTCAACATCCCAGGTGGGGATCTTAACTGGTGGTTTTAGACCACTGCTGCGCCTACTCACCAGATGGCTAGGAGGTTTTAAAATGTCCCATGGCTATGTGGCTGTTTTCTCACTTGTTAATGAGTAACTTGGCTCTTGCCAAGGCACTTGAGTGTTTCTGGGTCTCTAGGAGGTAGCAGTGGCAGCCTGTCTGACTGAGTTTAACCTTCCCCTTGTTGGTTAGGAAGGGGCATGGTGTGGGCAAGACACTCCTCCCAGAGGCGGGTTCTTCCTACACAGATAGTGCTCTCTTCTGTCAGCTGCACAGAACCTTCCAGAAAGGGGGTGGGGACTGAGCTCTCTGTTCTAGCATCGTCATACCAGGGAGCGGTTTGCCAGCCTCTTCCCTGGAGGCTGCGTTTCTGGGATGTGCTGTTAGGATGGAGCTCTTTTTAGAATATCTGCACACATTTACTCCCAGCACTCAGGTGACTTGAAGAGTTTGGTGCCAGCCTGGTCTACATAGTGAGCTCCAGGCCAGCCAAGGCTACATAGTGAGGCCTCATCTCAAAAACAAAAAAGAAAGAAAGATCTCAAAAAACCAAAAAAAGAAAAAGAAAGAATATCCGCACCTCTGGTAGCTTTGTGGGTAAGCCATTAGTCAGGGAGGGAGCCCATGCCAGATCAGCTTCTTGAGGCCATCCTGCCCTCTGAGCCACTCAGAGAATGCTATCTTGTTTCTCAAGCCTGAACCTCTGTCTGTTCTTTAGACCACATGCTACCTTTGTTCAGGTTTTACCCTGGGAATGCTTCTTCCATCCTGTCTCTTTATCCAAGGAAACCCAGATTCTCTCCTCCTTATGCCCAGAAAATCATGTTGTTTGTCTCATTTTGTTCCCATTGCCTCATCCCCATGAGACCAAGCTGCTTGGGTTGAGGACAGAAATTATCTTGATGTGTTCTATTATGGAAGGCTTTCAGTGAGCCAGACCCATAGGTCATATGGCCAAGGAATGGCAGTGTCTACCATTGCCCTGGATCTCCAGGGTAAGCACTGGTAGACAGTAACATGAAGCAGATGTCACCGCAGAGGGAGGCAGCTGTGGGTGGCATACAGCACTTTCTAGGAGAGGAATCTAATGTCAGCTCTGGCATGTTCTCAGCCATCACAACAGGTTACAGGTAGAAACTCCCAGGGTCCTTCTCCGAACACCACTCCAGCAGTGTTCACTGCCAGTAACAAAGTGAGTTTGACATCTTCTAGTGGGCTAGCCTTATCCTGCAGGGCTTCTTCCTGGAGTTTGGTTCAAGCCCTAGGCTTGTAGCATGGCTTCATTCATTTGCTTCTGTCCATGTGTACACACACCTGTGGTCAGTTTGTTCACAGGGCCAGTTAGTCCAACCATAGTGATATTGGGAAGAGAGGACCCAGAGGGTACTTCCTTCTACAGTAGGCAGAAGCGGCCCAGTGGTGCCCTTAAGTCGTGGTCCTCGGAGCACTTGGAGATAAACATGTCTTACGTGAATGGGGGCTGGGCAGATTTATGGGCTGGTAAGGTGGCTCAGTGGGTCAAGGTGTTTGCCATCAAAATTGGCAACCTGAGCAGTCCCTGGAACCCACACCATAGAGGAAGAGAACCAACCCCTAAAAATTGTCCTAACCTCTTCAAACCCCTGGAAGTTGTCTTCTGACCTCCATGCGCTCTGTGGCATATATGTGCATCTCTCTCTCCCTCTCCCTCTCCTTCTCTCTCTCTCTCTCTCTCACACACACACACACACACACACACAAAATGTAAGAAAAGTTTTAAGAACCAATTCAGAAGAGAAATTTCCCATAGATCTGTTAAACGAGTTCTTTTTGCCTTCGTCTCCTTTAGTACATCACAGACCTGGGCAGTGATTCTTGTTCCAAGCCTGGTCCAAGTTAGGTTTCTTCTGAAGGGATCCAAATGGGTCTCTCTGGAGAGGTCTCTGAACTGGAAGGAATGCCAAAAGGCCTGCGTTCTCATCCTGCCCTAGTGTTGGTGACCATCTTTCTCCCATCTCCCTCCAGCCCAACACATGGTTCCATCCGTATCCATGAAGGTGACTGGTGACCATCCAACTCTGACCAGCTTTGCATTCTTGCCATCTAAGACCTTCCAGCTCTTCCTGCTTGTCATCAACAACAACCTTGTGTCTGGGATTCAGCTGGGATCATGGAGGGCTTTTTTACTGTTGTTGTTTTTTAATTTTATTTTATTTTGAGGCAGAGTTTCTCTGTAGCCCTGGCTGTCCTGGACCTCACTATGTAGACCAGGCTGGCTTTGATCTCACAGAAATTTGCCTGCTTCTGCCTCCTGAGTGCTGGGAGGGTTGTGGAGTTTTAAGTTCTGCCCAAGGAGGGAGCAGGGAAGACCAAGTCTCCTGTACCCACACCCCTCAGTCACCTGGCCCTGCTCCCCAGGTGACCTGGACCACAGTAGGAGTGTTCACCTTGAGCACTGGTTTTTTTTCCTTTCTTTCTAGGACAGGGAAGATGGGGAGCCACAGACCAAGCAGCTCCGAGAAGAGGAGGAGGAAGATGGGAAGCACAGGTAGGCCTGTGGGCTCTGGCCATGCCACACTGCCCCGCACTCCCCACCAGCATTTTCCCAGTGCTGAATTCAGAGCTGGACATCGCTCTCTTGGGTGTCTTGTTCAGACCTGAAAAGATCAACTCTATCACTAGTTAGGACTGTCCCTATATATCCTGTATATGTCCCCATATAAGATTTTTTTCGCTTACTGTCTAGTTCAATTCTGGTTCTCAACCTTTTTAACACTGCGACCCTTTAATCCAGTTCCTCCATGTTGTGGTGACCTCCCAACCATAAAGTTATTTTCATTGCTACTTCATAACTGTAATTTTGCTACTGTTACAAATCATAATACAAATATCTGTATTTGCTGGTGGTCTTGGGTGACCCCCGTAAAAGGATCAGTCAACCCCAAACAACCTACAAGCAACCCGGAGGTTGAGAAATGCTGATCTAGCTCTTTTAGCTTGTGTTATATTCTAACTGTATATTACATCTTTTAGTCTTGTCACTTTTAGCTCTGTCTGGGCCATGTGGTCTACTCACAACTGCCTTCCCAACCTGGATTTATCCTGTTTGTTTGTTTGTTTGTTGGCACAGGGGCTGGTCTCAACTGTGTAGCTGAGGCAGGTCCTAAACTCCTGATCCTTCTGCTTTCGCTTCCAGGTGCCGGGATTGCAGGTGTGCGCCACCCTTCCCAGCTTGGAATCACTCTGTGACACTCAAGTTTACACATGGAGCTTAGCTCAGAGGCCACTTTTTCCTTCTTTTCGCTTTTACTTCCCTTATAGTTAGAACATTTTTCATGCTTTGTGAAATACTGTTGTCTGGTTGAGCTGGCTTAAGTTGACTATGCTCAACCTATGTGAGGGGCTTGGCCAGCCTTCTCTCATGGTGGCAGGCATGAGGTCTTCCTTCGTCTTTCAAAAAGGTGCTGGGAATTCTGCGGGACAGCATGTAGAGTGGGGAATAGCTTTGCAGCTAATCTTATGCACCCGAACAGCCTAGTGTCCCAGAAGTCATATTCACCTTGTCCTACTCAGTTCTCAGCTAGGATATGGCTGTGGTTAGACTTTGCATCTTTATAAGCAGATGGCTTGGATTTCCTCTGCCATGGACAGCGTTCTTCATGCACAGGTACTGCTGCTCAGAGGGTAGGCCTTGGTGTAGAAGGTAGGATGGCCCTGTGGGGAGGCAGAGCTCCCCAGAGGAAGCTGGACTGTCATACTGGAACAAGCCTCACTGGGGTGAAGGAATGTCTCAAAGAGCAGGCCCTTTTCTCTGTCTTCATCTCCTACAGCAGTCAGGAAGCCCTTTCATTTTGTCCTCTTAACAGTCCTTCAAGGTCCTTGCCATCTCTCTTTGGGTTCAGAATATGGCAACAGCTCTCTATTCTGAGAGCCTTGTGATGGTAGTCTTCACCACACTGAGCTATGTGGTTTTGAGCCCCTAGCACCTCGGAGCCTCTTTGCCAAGTGCTCCCATACTTGTATGATTTGGAGGTAGATACCTACCTGCTCTCCCTCGTTCTTAGTCCCCACTTGTTCATGGGTTCTCAGTTGCTAGCTGGAGCTTTGAGTCTTTCTTCTGGGCTGCCTCTGATAACATACTAAACAGTCTCTCTTTATCTCCCTCCTTGCTGAGAAAGAAGGGTCACTGGTGAGTGGTAAGAGGGTCAGTTAGCATGAGACTTGGCTTTTAGACCATCACGCTGCTGAATCTCAGAGATGGTGCTACAGCAAAGGAAAGGCAAGTTCAGGATTGAGAATAAATTTAGAAATGATACATGCATGCTATCCAGTCTGAGGCAACTTCACAGCCTATCTGCTGGGTGCTATGTGGGGTGCCATTGTAGACACCTGGGAGGCAACGGTAGGTGGTGGCGTGCTCTAAAGGGACACGGGCTGTTTAGAAGAGGAAGTGTGATAAGCTGCTTGGTGCCGTGAAAAAGCAGTGTAAACATGGAGGGAGAGATGGCTGTGGATTAACACTAGTGAAGAGGCAAGGGAACTGGGTCCAAGATGGCTTTAACTGTTTGTAAGGTGTGGTTTTATTTTTAAACAAAGATCAAAGGGGAGGGACAGCCCATCTCACTGTACAGAGAAATGTGGCTTTTCTTGACTGAAGGAGGGTGAGTACACGCATTATGACCCTCTTCCCTAACTGTGAGAAAGAAGAGGCGGGAGAGCCAGGCTCCTTTGGGTAAAAGTTCCACCCTGTGAGGCCAAATCAAGGCCCCCGCTCACTCGCTAGGTTTGCAGAGGTTGTGTGTGTTAGAGCACTGGACATCGGTCCTTTTGTCCCAACAGCTAAGGACCAAGCATGTCAGACATTGAATTAGATTCTGCTTGAGCTCATTGTGATTGTGTTCTGCTTCGTGAGTACCGTGCAGCTCTTCTGACTTGGGAATGGGGCAGTAGTTAGCAAGGAATTGCACTTGCCTTCGTAGCTCCCAGAGAAAAGCAGACCCTTAGGTCTCAAATGCCTTCAGAGAGCACAGGGCTTGACCCAGGAAGGCAAGCCTGGGTCTTAGCCAGAGTAACAGGAGCCAGACCCTTGGCCTTGGCCCTAGACTACAGTGTTCGGGGCCTGAGCCCTTCAGGAAGGGCAGGATGAAGCAAAGGGCAGGTACTCGAGGCTAAAAGGGGCTCCAGTAGAGGCCTGTGGATTCCAGCAGACCAGATAGCCACGGTCCCCTTGTGGAAAAAGGGTGATCCTCAGCTTCATTGGAGGGCTGGTCTCTGAGACTGATCACTAGTGAGCACGCTGACTTCTTGGGCCCCTTGGAGGTGAGCAGTCTGCTTCTGTCCAGGTGAGCTGGAGGGCAATCCTGAGGGACAGCAGCGCAACGCCTAGGATCTCTACTTATGCACCGTGGCCCCAGGTTTACACCCTGTCAGTAGGGGTCCACCCTGGGAATGATGCTGAAGGACTCAGGATCTGCGCCTGAGCTCGCCTGGTGCCTCCTCACGTAGACTCTCATGGTGAGGAGAAGGCCATCTCTCTCTCACCTTCCTTCTTCACTGCTCTTTCTCCCTGACCCGGGGCTCCTCCTCAGCCATTCCATCACACACTGCCACCCAGCTCTGAACTCTGACCACCAGATGACCCCAGGGACCTGCTGTCTGTGAGCACCTGTGTGCTGGCAAGAGCGCAAGATCCACGCAGGTCACTTGGCACTGCTTGCCCAGGTCTGTTTGACACTGCACAGACACTTGGCTGGCGGCCATTTCAATTGATTCATATAACTGGATCATCATACACTTAAAAAAAATGTAGGACCCAAGCAGATAGAGTGGACCTGGGGTTTGAAAGTCACATCCAACTTAGGGGTCAGGGCCTGCAAATTATTAGCTCTTTGACCCTAGGGTGAGTCACATTGCCTCATTGAGCCTCTGTATCTTCAGTTAAACAATCGGGAATGAAAGAAAACTGATGGGAAGCTAACACCAGTGTGGGGCTCTGAGGAGCAGGAAGACACTTGGAGGCCCTCCCTCCCAACAGGGTTACCTACAAACACAGCTTAAATCCGCCTTAACTCTTAGAGAACACATGAGCTAACATTACAGCTAGGACAGTAGCTGGGGAAACAGCGAGGTGGGTGCATGGGAGTAGAAATGAACATGTGTGGCCCAGAGAGGAAGGGGTACGAGATAGTGCAGAACTTCACTTACTTGGTAGATTGTCCTGGAAGTAAGCCATGTGGCCTCATTTCACAGATTCAGCTGTCCAGCTAGAAACATTGCAAGGCCAGCGTTATGAAGCTGAGGAACACTGGGGCAGGCACTCTAGGGTCCCTGTCCCCACTTCCTGAGCCAGTCTGGTGCTCCCTTGCCCATAGGTGGACTCCTAGCTCAAGTCGCTGCCCAGTCGCCCCGTAAGACTTTTTTCCAGAATTGCTCTGGCTGTTTAGTCCTTTCTTTCCTTATAAATTTAACAGTCAAGCTGGATGTTGGTGGCTCACACCCAGCATCCCAGCACTTGCAAGGCTGAGGCAGGAGGATTGTTGTGGCTACAGTATGAGACTGTCTCCAAATTCTTCTCTGCTCCTGCCCCCTTTAACAACCAGCTTGTGAATGTCTACAAAGAAAAGAAAATGACTTGCTGGCATTTTTTATTAGAATTTCATTGAATCAGTGGATCAGAAATTATTTTTATTTCTTTTCTAGGATAAATGTTGTCTAATCCCCCCTACAAACAAACCTCTAACAGGAAAGAGTGAGCCCCAAGGTCATCAGGCTCAGGCCAGGCTTGGGGGAGGGACCCTCTGGCCCCCAGAGGTCACTGTGCTTTCTCTCCTGTCCTAGCCAGCCTCCTTGTGGCTAATCCTGCTGGGACATCTGGGATTCACCATGGAGGCAGTCATCCCCAGGGTCCCTGCTTACTGCAGAGGTTTTGCTGGAAAACTGGCCTGAAAAAAGAGGTGCTCTTGTCAGCTACCTTTGCTTCCTGAAGGCAAGCCTTCCCTGCTAGGTGCCTCAAGGCTCCACCCTGTAGAGGGTCTATTGCAGTGGTTCCTAACCTATGGGTCATGATCCCTTTGGGGGAGGAGGTGTCGAAGACCCTTTCACAGAGGTCATATATCAGATACTTCCTTACAGTTCATAAATAGTAGCAGTAGTCATGAAGTAGCAGTGAAATAATTTTATGGCCAGGTCACCACAACATGAGGAACTGTATTAAAGGGTCACAGCATTAGGAAGGCTGAAAACCATTGGTCTACGAAGTAGGATAGGGAAGGCACAAAATACTATATCTGACACAGGAGTGTACCATGCCGAATGCCTAAACAAGTAAGTCCCAGCAGCTTCCCTGCACCTTTGGATTCTGATCTTTGTTGGATGTTGTGCTAGGACTCAAATTCCCAGCTCTGCTCACTCTACCATTGAACTATATTCCCCACCTCTGGATCCAGGTCCCTAGATCCTCAGTGGTTTTCCCCTTGGAGTTAGTGATCCACATTAGGGAGGACACTAGGCCGCTGGTCTGCCTTCCCCAGGGTGGATAAGATGGTCCCCAGTTCCATGTGTGTTTGACTCTTGAAGACAGTGATCCTGCCCTGCTGAGACCCAGCCCCAGGCTGGGTACCTTTAGTCTGGCAAATGCTTCTGCAGGTTGGTGCCAGGGTCCTTGCACCAAGGTGTGTCTTGGTGACCACAAGGGCTACTCCTACCTTCAGACTGCAGGTACCCTGTCACCAGGCAGTGGGATGGCTCTGGTTCCCTTCTTTCACCAAAGCTACAACCTGGAAACAGCATGCAGTATCCCGTTTCCTGACTTAATTCTCAGGAGCAGGCTGGGAATTGGAAAGAATAAATTAAGAAAGGACTGGTTTAAGACCAGCACAAAAGCTGACTCACCTGTGACCTGCAGTGGGCATGTGTAGGAAGAGTGTGGGAGCTTCACTGGGGCCTTCCCTTTCTGTTTGAAAAGAAAAAAAAATCCTATCTTATGTGTCATGATCTTCAGTGCTTCCAGAGTCCCTTTCTGAGATCTTCTGGCCTCTCCGGGCTGGGTGTGGTGTATAGGTGGGGTAACCGCAGTCTGGCAGGTAAAGTCACTTGGCTAAAACCTCCCAAATGAAAGGCGGTAGGACTGACTCTGGGCCCTCCCTGCATCCTATCTCATGCATAGGGTGGGAACAGTGAGCGCATGGAGGCTTCTGTGTCACCAGTGAGAAAATGAAGCTGCCCTGCCCTCTGCCTAGTCCCCCAGCTAGACATGATCCTGCCCCGCCCTCCTGACTTTCAGTACTACTCCGGACCCTGTTCCACATCCTCTTTGTTCAGGTCAAGGGCGGACTGAAGGATGCAGCAGTCCTATAAAGAATCAGTCAGGCATCTGCAGGCCAGGGCAGCCTGCTGGGTGAGCACCACTTCCTCCCTCAGTGTTCTGTGGAGTTATGGTTGGGCCCCCAGGTAAGGAGCACTGTACTTTGCAGGATTTTCCCTGTATTCCTGTTGCCTGACTTCTTTTTGGGGAGACCTGACCAAACAGATAAGGCACCAGTGACAACAGAGCAAGTGTTCAATCCAAGCCCAGCGTGCTAAACCTACCCATTTGTTGGACTTACTTAGATAAGAATGTGGGTGAGAGAGTACTTAAAGGAACCTGGGGGTGACCCCACAACAATTGTGTCACTGACTAGGCCCACCCCAGCATGGTGGCTTCCCCATAGCTGCACAGATGAAGTTTCCCATCTGTGCACTGTAGCACTATCAGGACTGTGTGCTGCCAGCCGGAGTATAGCCAGCTTGGGGGGGGGGGCACAGGAGGTATTGTCTGGACTCTCAGGTGAGAGAGTAGTGACCCTCCCCATGAGGACCATCAACAGGTACCATCTTAAGGGCTTCTTGGGGGTAATCACAACTGCTCTGCTTAAGATATAATGGCTGTTATGGGAGACAGCATATCCACAATAGCTCCAACCATCTGGGCTTCGAGTAGACGTTGTGCCAGCTCTGATCTGTGAGCCCTCTGGGAAATAAGCCCTCAACCTTATCTCTCTTCATCTTTGTCTTTGTCTTCGTCTTCACCTTTCTCCTCCTCTTCCTTCTCCTCCTCCTCCTTCTCCTTCTTTTTTTGTTTGTTAGGTTTTTGTTTTTTTGTAGGTTTTTTGGTTTTTTTAAAAAATATTTATTAATTTATTTATTATGCATACAATATTTTGTCTGTGTGTATGCCTGCAGGCCAGAAGAGGGCACCAGATCTCATTACAGATGGTTGTGAGCCACCATGTGGTTGCCGGGACTTGAACTCAGGACCTTTGGAAGAGCAGGCAATGCTCTTAACCACTGAGCCATCTCTCCAGTCCTTTTTTTTTTTTTTGAGACGAGGTTTCTCTGTGTAACCCTGGCTGTCCTGGAACTTACTGTGTTCAGTCCTAGACCAGGCTGGTCTTGAACTCAGAGATCCACCTGCCTCTGCCTCCTGAGTACTGTGATTAAAGGCCTGTGCCACCACATCCAGCCTTATTTCTCCTCTTAAGTTTAAATATGTGTGTGTACACACACACACACACACACACACACACACACACACACACACACACACACACA
This sequence comes from Ondatra zibethicus, assembly GCA_004026605.1. Classification (NCBI taxonomy): domain Eukaryota; kingdom Metazoa; phylum Chordata; class Mammalia; order Rodentia; family Cricetidae; genus Ondatra; species Ondatra zibethicus. The sequence continues at coordinate 47,181 of PVIU01004453.1, read as the reverse complement.
CACACACACACTTGCTTTGTTTTGGGTTTTTGAGACATTTCATAGCCCTGGCTTGTTCTTGCTATGTAATCACAGTGACCTCAGCCTCCAGAGAGTCTTCTTGTGAACTTACAGGTGTGTGCCATCATACCTGGAGTTAAATTTAAATTGCTGTTCAAGTATACATACGATTTTTTTTAATTGTAGAAAATACAGATTAATGGGCAACTTATCGCCTCTCTCAATACAAAAGGGCTGAGTCTGTAGCTTAGTGAGTGCTTACATAGCCAAGCCATAGTTTGATCCCAGCACTGAAAAATAAAGAGGACAGATTGACACATTTGTGTGTATCCTATTGTTTTATAAATGTTTATATAGAATATTTTGACTATTGATACAGAGAAATAAATTTCCTATGATTCCTTAATACTTCTAAGTACTGATTTATTTGTTAGCTCTTGATTTTGACATATCTGCTATTTCAGAGAGAGGAACTATGAATATATACATGCGTGTGTCTGGGGACCGAGCTCTTTACTACTATCCTGTTAGGTAAACAGACTCTCACTGAACGACATCTCCAGCCTGTTTTTCTTTTTTTTTTTTAAGATTTATTTTTATTTTATGTGTATGAGGATTTTGCCTACATGTATATATGTGTATGCACCACATGCATGCAGTGCCAAGAAGGTCAGAAGAGGACGTCAGATTCTCCTAGAACTGGAGTTACAACAGTTGTGGGTGCTGGGAACCAAGCCTGGGTCCTCTGAAAGAGTTGCAAGTGTTCTTAACCACTGACCCATTTCTTGTGCCCTCTTTCTAATTCTTTAAATACCCATTAGCTATGGGTTTTCAGTGAGATGGGTAGAGAATTCAGCTAGTCAGTGAGAGAATGAGGGTGGGGTTCTGTATGGTGGTGGTTACTGGGCAGAGTCTAGCTGAACCAGTGACTAGCCTGGAGTAGCTTCTGGCTCTTATAAACATCCTTGGGTAGGGTGCACGCACCTGTAATTCTAACACTCAGGGGGCTAAGGCAGAAGGTTGGGAGATTCCAAAGCCTGTAATTTGGGAAGACAGCTGTTGGACTGTCTCCTCTGCCTAGGAGTGGCACCACCACTGGGCTCCTGTAAAGTTTCATTGGCTATCATGCAGCCACTTAATGTTCTGAAGGAAAACATTAGGCACCAGCGACAGAAAACATCCCTTTGTTTCCTATTTGCTGTTCTGATCTCATCTTGTATGTCACCTATTCTGATTTTGGGGGGCCCTTTACGAGCAGCACTATGATCATAGCATCCTGAACTGGTTCCCTTCTCTGGAAGGGTGCTTTTAGCCCAGGACTGGGGCTTGGGTAGTGGTCTGCCTCCCAGCTGTTACTTCGGTTGCTTCCAGACACATCTGTGGAGGACATTTTGTTCCACTTGCCACTGTGCATTACTGTTTGAATAGTAATCTTCCTAGGGTGGGATCGTGGGCCAAGGGTTTGAATACTTTCACAAGCCTTGAGAGAAGCCATCAGTCAGCCTCAAGAGTACTATCTAAGATCATTGCCTCTGCCTATATTTCTGTGGTTCAGCAGGGTCTGTGGTCAGCAAGGCTTTGTTATTTATTTATGTAGAGATGGGTGTGAGGGGGCCTTGGAGCTGGGGTGTCTCTGTACTTTAGAGATTAAAAATGAGAGCCTTGAGGCTGGAGAGATGGCTCAGCTGGCCAGAGCACTTGTTGCTTTTCCAGGTGACTGGAGTTCTGTCCCCAGCACTTAGGTCAAGAAACTCACAACCCTCTGTAACTTCTGCTCTCGGTGTCCAAGCACCGTCCTCTGACTCCTGAAGACATCCTCACATACATTACATACATTCACACACACACACACACACACATTCAACATGTATGTGTGCACACACACACATGCACACACACAAGTTAAATAATTTTTTTTTTTTTTAATGAAAGCTTTCTGTGGCCAGAATTGCTGTGTTGTCTCTGGGCATTGCTGACCTCTGGAACTTTGCGGGCTCATCCTGGCTTTGAACTTTCTCTTACCATTACCACTACCACTACCATTATTATTACTTTCTATTATTGTGAGCAAAAATTTATCCTGTTTCTTACTGGCTTCTGAGGGGAACTGGATGATCAGGGGGACCAAGGTGGCCAACTGAAGGCAGCCTTGACCTATACACTTGCCATGAGGATTGGCTGACCCCGTCTCGCCCTCCCTCTACAAGGGGCATGGCAGTGGGTGAGTGTGAAGTACCCTCAGAACCTATGGGGAGAGAAGAGGGACTGATGCCCAAGGGTAGGCAGAAAGCATACATACTTGTTTGCCAATGTAAGATTGGATCAGGTACATAATCTCAAAGTTTCCTTTCATTTTTGAGTTTACAGTCCACAAAGAACATTGACCTTCTCTAGCTGCTTCTGTGGCATATAGGAAGGTGTAAATATAAAGCACCCTAGGGTGTTTTAGGAGTGATTTCCCCTGAATCTCCAGGCTAGCCAGTACCCAGAGCCCCTGCAGCTGGCCTGGAGGAAGATCTTGCTGTGGTCACTGAGCCTGCCTTAGCACCTTTCAGATGTTCTAGATACCGAGGGAGGAGATAGGGGAAGTGGATACAAATGCTGCCTGTTTTAGAAATGGACTCAATAGGGTGTCAGCATTGGCCATAAAGATTTGTAGACATTATTTAGAAGTAGGATGTTGTGACCTAGCCACATTCCTGCTTTGTATCTATGGGACACAGTGGCTTCTTAGCTTACTTCCTTCTGGTTGTACTCTTCCTTGGTTATTAAGTGCCTCTTAAAAAGTAAAGCTCTTCCCTAAGCACCCCATGAATTCCTTTCTCTGCCTGAAGGCAGCATAGGCTAAGTGCCAGAGCTTGTTGGGCAGAGTCTAAAGCCACATGCATATAGCATGGCTGCCACCGTGAAGGGAGGGGAACACATGTAGGGCAAAGAAGAACTCGAGAGGAGGTGGTTAGTGTCACCTTGGGGTAGGGACATTAGGGGAAGGAGCTAGAGACCTAGGGGGATTGTTAAGGGAGCACAGTTAAGGGAGACCCGAACCATGGGAAACTTAGGGAGACTTAGGGGAAGAACCAGAACCCCTGGATCAAAGAGAGTGGAAAGACACTGGGGTGGCCTTTTTGTCTGTTTTGTCTGTAGGGAAATTATCAAGGCTCAGCTCAGGCACAGGCTGCCAAAGGAGAGGGGCCTTGTGGGAAGTTGAGTGCATGTGACACAGGGACGTTAGAAGCTCGGGGCTCACTGGTCTCTTGCCATGCACCTCAGGCCGACTGCTGTGGACCTTCCCTGCCACTGTCCACCGTCCTGGACCAGCTTCACCTCACCCCAGCTGCCTCTTCCTTTCTCGTTTCCTGTAATCCGCTTACTTGGCTGGTTGTCTATAGTAACCAGGTTACTGATTACTTCAGAAATTTTGGAAATTATCGGGAGGCAGAGGCAGGCGGATCTCTGTGAGTTCGAGACCAGCCTGGTCTACAAGAGCTAGTTCCAGGACAGGCTCTAAAGCTACAGAGAAATCCTGTCTCAAGAAAAAAAAAAAAAGAAATTTTGGAAATTACAGAAAACCAAGAACAGTTTTAAAAATCTCACATAGATGTAAGCATGTGTTCCTGTGCATTTCCCATCACACAGGCAGCCCTCCTTTGCAGCCGTCCCTCCCAGTGGTGATGGAATAACTGACCTCAGTACCGCAGCTTTAGACATCTCCTGTTCTGAGGGATTCGTGTGTTTCAGCATTGGAATAGATTAAAGGAACACCAGGATATACCTTCCCCCACTCCTGGCTTCTAAGTTGAGTCACTTCTAGGGCTGGCAACTTAGCTCTCTCCATGGATAGACCATTGCTGGTAGACACATCCTTCCCAGCAGGTTTATTTCTACACACCATTATCTCTTACACCATTGGCCAGTTTTTGGCCTTCTTTACTTTGCTGTTTGTGTGGTGTGTCTTGGCATTCATTCTAAAAAGGCCATAGAGAGTATATTCATTGTTCCTTTGACCTTGTGACATTCTTCCATTGGTCCAGTGTGGGTATCTGAGGAAGCCTTAAGAGAATGTGTAAAGAGCCAGTGAAGCTCAGATTGTTGACATGGGTGTGACCATGGCAAGGACCAAAGCCTTCTCCAGGTGAGGCTGAGAGGCATGGCAAAGCCTTCCTCTGATACCAACTGGGTCTACAAATGTAGGCAGCTGTATACAAACTAGGACATGCAGCTCCCTCCTCCTGGGTGTTTACAGCGCAGCCCTACCTCACTAGCTCACTGCTCCCCACCAGCTATGCGTAATGAGCACACACAGGTTCTAGGCTGTGCACTGCGCACATGCACAGACCACCTTATCCCAGCTTTTCTGTGTCTGTCCTTTCTTCATTCCCTGATACCCCTAGTCAGGTCACACCCCAGTTATATGGGACATGGCAGCACCGAGCCAGGATTCGTGTGACACACTTCCTCCCCTAGAAGCGGAGGTGGCTCCAGCAAGGGACTCTAACAGGACTCTGGCTTGTTCTGTCCTCTTCAAACAGAAGCTGGCTCTCCTCTGGCCTGGCTCTCCCACACCTTTACCTTCTGCTATGTTAAAGCTGGGATTTGGGGATCACCTCACACTTCCTGTGAACTCTTGCCCTGATAATTTGTCTCAGGAGTAGGAAGGATCCATGGAGCTGGACCCCATCTTCTCCTTTTCCTGTGCAAGCTCCAGTCCTAGGCAGCTTCATACCCAGTTCCCAGCAGAAAGGGCTGTGGTGACCAGAAAGATAAGCCGGCTCCTACTGGCCCAGTTTCCAGAGCTCACTAACTGATAGCAAGCTGGTGGAGACTAGGCAAACAGGAGCAGCGGACAGCAGAAAGGGGGAAAGAGGCCCTTTGATTGTCCTCAGCTACTACGAAAGTGTCCTGGTGACCCTGCTACCCTATGGGCAACACAAAGACCATTTTCTGTCTGCTGCATTCGCCAGCTGTGAGGGATACTAAGGCCTGGGCAGGCCAGGCCTGTGTGTGCTGGGTGGCCTGTTGCCAGCTGCACACAAGGCTTTGTCCCTTGTGCTGTGTGTCTCCTTTGTTTTCGTCCCACCAGGTGGAGCTCTCAGGGCCAAAGAGCTTCTGAGCAGTACCGTGGAGATGAGATGTCTGTTCTAGAGGACCCTGCTGTAGTCAGTTAGTATGACTTCAGCCTTTCACACCCGACCTCTGCAGAGATGGGTGACCTTGGCATTCACCTGGATACTAATGGTTTTCCATGTCTCAAAAGCATCAAAACCAAGATTTGGGCCCAGGTCACACTATTAAAGTCCAGGACTAGACCCCCCCCCCCTTTCCCCAGCAGCTGCTTATTCTATGGAGGGGCAAGGGAGGCAGAACCAGCAGTTGGCTCCCATGATCCCCAGAAGAATGGCCTCCCCATGTGAGTGCAGGCAGCTCAGCATTTCCTGGCCCACTAAGAAAGTGGTAGGTGGCGGCTTGCCTTGCGAGTCTGGTGGGCACATGGTCCCACCACACCCAGTCTTCAGAAGGAAGACTGTAAAGAGAACTTGCTTTTGGAGAGCCTGGCCTGGCATTTTACCTGTTGTCCCTTTTCTGTCACCTTGTTAATGTAGTCTCCATTCCCTTTCTTTTAGTATCTTTCCTAGGGAGGACAGCACGCTGTCTTAACAAGTGTCTCTCCTAGGGAGGACAGCATGCTGTCTTAACAAGTGTCCTAAAAAGTAGTTTATTAAAATATAGTAGTCCTCTTCTGTTTCCTGTCCCATGTAAGCCTCAGGACATTCAGGTACCATGCCCTTTGGACTAGCCTCTTGTATTATATTTTTATTTGTTTGTTTGAGATAGACTCTCACTTTGTAGCCCAGGCTAGCCTTGAACCCTCAATCCATCCTCCTCTTACTAAGTCCTGGGATTATAGGTGAACAGGATCACACCTGCTTTATATTTTAATTTTTGTTTTGCTTTGCTCTACTTTGGCGGGGTGAGGGTTGTTTGTTTTGTTTAGGAAAGGGGTCTTGCTGTTTTGCTGAGCCTGGCTAGACTTCATCTTCCCACCTCAGCCTGCACCTCCATGCCCACACTTCATTGCCTGTATTTCTGTTCCTCCTTGTTCTCAGTGATCCGTGGGTGTTATGCACAGTAATTCTGGAGTGCATCTGAAGTTCTGGATTACTCCTTTTCCTCTGTAGAGAATTTATGTCCTTCTCACCAGCAGCTGCTCTAGCAGTTTCCTGACCTACCCTTTGGAGACTGATGGAGTTCCCGTTCCATTGCACGCCCTGCTGAGGGGTGACCCACCTGCCCTGGTGTTTTACACGGTTGCTTCTAGCTTTGGCAGAGTCACGTGCTACAGGCCCACCCATGCTTAGGATGGGGTCACAATGAAAAGCTCACCCAGGGCTTTGCCAGGGTCCTGCTCGTCCTTGGCCCCACTACATTCTTCTCTCTCCCACCTGAGATTGCAGGAAGCTCATCTTTTCAGACACCACTTAAGAGACAGCTGCTCAATGGGAAAGAGGCGTCCGTGGCAGGCCGGCCCTTGTCCTGCAGTTCTTATCTCTGCCTGCAGCTCCTGCAATCCTGTCACCTTGGCTCTTCTCCAAGGCCAGTCAGTAGATGTTTAAACTGGGTCTCTGGTCAGGTTTGTTAAGTTGTTTGTAAAAAAGGGAATTAAATCTTGGTCCTGCTTAGAAAAGTCCCCAGCACAACCCAGTGCTCCTTCCCTGAGACTCCTGCCCTTGGCAGTGGGCTGGGGCAGCTAGTCAGTCTGCCTAAAGAGGGCCTCTTCCTTTGCCCTCAGAGTGAGTCAGGTGAGGGCTTGAACCCAGCTTGATAGAGCCAGGCACACAGCACAGCCTCCATATGCATTGCTGTGGAAGCCGAGCCCCAGATGGGCCTCTCACAGCACAGCCTAGATTGACTGCTCTCGAGTGGTGCCCGTCCACACACACAGGGCTTACTCCACGAGTGGAGCTGGGAAGTGGGCACAGGGCTGCAGTTCTCTTTCTACTGTGACTTTTCCCTCCCCTCCTGGGCTCTCTATCATCCCGGTGACCTCCTGAAGATCTGGGGCTACAGATGGAGCTTCTTGCTGCAGACTCCCCAGTTCTGACTAATCATGGAACCTGGACCTAGTTGTGGGACTTGGGGTTTTTGTTTCCTTCCTTTCAGTAATCCCTGCCATTTTCTTCCCACACCCAGTTTCTCTTCCTTTTCCCCCACCCCATAGTGAACTAAAGCCATGGTAGCAAACAGGCTCCACTCTCTTACTGTGTGCCTCAGTGACCTGCTGCTTACCGCAGGCCTGAGCAGGCATAGAGAACAGGGACAGGGTACCCCTACGAGTGTGGGAAGGGCCACGTGGGTACTGGTACTCCCCAGGGGCCTTGGCAGGAGGGAGGAAGTGGTATGTTGGTATGTGAGCCTGCAGCAGGGCACAGGTGAAGCTCCAAGTTCACAGCATTGCCCTTAGTTGTGTGACCACAGGTATCATGCTCCTCACTGTAGAATGGCTTGCCCGTTCAGGGACCTAGGCAGAGGTCTCACAGTTGGAAGGCTCTCTGAAAACCTAGAACTTTCTGTGGGGTCAGAGTTCAAGGCCCCACAACAGAGTGGGGAAAACAGGTGTTAGTTACTTCTGTGCCTCTCTGGCCTAGGGATCTGTCCGCTATCTACACCTCCCCATCACTAAGCCCAGAGGCCCCATGGGAACTCTCACCTTGCTGTCCTGTGGGGTAGCCAGGGCCCCTCTTCCTAGGGACTGTACTCTGTATGTGACTGGGGTTTGATGAGCTGCTGAACTGGGAGGTGGCCTGCAGAGAGGTAAAAGGCCTGGGCTTGGGCTCCTGCTGGGTGATTCTGGCCCCTGAGACTCCACACCCCTAGGTGTGGGTTTCCCTAACTGCATTCAAAAGACCTTTCAGGGCATGAGCTTTGTAGGTCTCACCAGCATGCAAAGTGAGCCATGGCTTCCTGTAGTAATGAGGGGCTCGGGCTGTGTTCCTGGCGCAGGGCCCCTTGTGTCACCCGGCTCCCGGTGTGTACCCGAAATAATTACACGGAAACTGTATTCATTTAAATACTGCCTGGCCCATTAGCTCTAGCCTCTTATTGGCTAACTCTCACATATTTGTTTAACCCATTTCTAATAATCTGTGTGTCGCCACTAGTCGTGGCTTACCAGGAAAGATTCAGCGTCTGTGACCTGGGAGCTTCATGGCGGCGGCTCTCTAACTCTGTCCCCGTCCCAGTATCCTGTTCTCTTTCCCTGTCTATCTAAGTCCTGCCCTATCAAAAGGCCAAGGCAGTTTCTTTATTAACCAATAAAAGCAACCCAAATACAGAAGGACCCTCCTACACCATTTCCCCTTTTTCTGTTTAAACAAAAAAGAAAGGCTTTCATCTTAACATAGTAAAATTACATATAACAAAACAGTTATCAAGCAAGAATTACAGTTACCACCTATTTTATCTTTTATCATGACAAAGGAAAACTATAACTAAAACTATCCATTCTTCAACTCCATCAAAGACTCCAGAAGGATAAAATATTACCTAAGTAAACGAGAAATAAGCAACTTCCAAACTCTAGAAATGACAGAGACATCTCGCTGCCTGGACAGTCACCCAAAGTTCCTCTGTACCATTGGGGCATCCATCTTCAGCCTACAGGGCCATAGTATCCAGCAGACATTTCTGTGATGCAGGAAAATTTAAAGACAGTTTAGTCACTTTCTTTTGTGTCCTGCAGAATGTCTTGTAGACTCTTTCATGAATCAGGAACCCTGAAGGATCATCTCACCTTTAGGCAAGTTCAGCAGTCCTCTCTCTGCGGGTTCTTTGTGTCCAGTTTATGCAACAGTCCAGGCAAGAGCAGTTTCTTGCCCAATTCCATAAGGAGTTTCTTGCAAACTCCATAAGGAGCCTCTTCGATGTCCATCTTCCTCTTGAAGTAGCTGGTGCTGCCAGGAGCAGACGTGTCTCATTGTCATGAAAAGCCCTAAGTTATTAAAACATTAAATGCCATGTTCTGTAGTCTTTGAAAGATATGAAGAATGTCTATCTGAAATATATCTATGCACATCTAGAAAATCTAACATGACTACAAACTTGACTTATATCAATGACTATCCATTAACAACCTATATTTCCTAATTATACATTACATTTTTAAATGAATTACACAATCACAATACCTTAATCAAGATCAAAAATACATATATATAACAAAATTGACCTTAAATTTATATCAATAAAGCAAAATTTATACCGATATAAATTATCCTATCTATATCAGCTTCCCAGCCTTGTGTATGTTGTGCCTGTCTCTAGGGCATTTGTGGGCCACTGTCAATCAGGTATGGAGCGGATCAACCTAATGTCTTCTTCAGTCTGGTCCCATCCACTGTAGCCTCAGGCCCAGAAGCCACTCCCTGGAATCTGTCTATCATACTGCCTTTATATGTCACACACACGCATATTTATGTCACTCAGCCACACACCCTTGGCCCAGTACACACAAGACCCTTTCCACTAAAGGTGCTAGACTGTGTGACATACACTAGCTCCAGGACACGAAGGCTCTGCCAAAGGCGGCTGGGCTTGCAGCGCTAGTGTGGAAGGCTCTCTCTTTTAGGAGTGACTCAACCCACGAGCTTTGGCATAGCCTTGTTCTCAGACACTGCTGTTTGACCTCAGGACAATGGCATAGTCTCTGACCTTTAGCCCCCATAACTGTCAAATGGTAATTTCAAAGAGTAGTTCAGGAGATACTAGTGAATGTTCCCAGTCATCCTGGCCCCAGCTCCTGGAATATGTGAGGGAGGGGCTGATGCTTAAGCTCTGTCCCTCCCTTCCCTCGGCCCTCTCCAGATAGATAGAGGAGCACTGGAACTTGTAAGCTGTGGGAAGCAAATGAGAAGCACCCACCCCACCCCACTGCCTGTGCTCTGCTCTCACAGGGGTCTCAGGCTTCGGAACTATGTCCCGGAGGATGAGGACCTGAAGAGGAGGAGGGTCCCCCAGGCCAAACCAGTTGCAGGTACGTGGGCTGCCTTTCCTCCCTATGTCTCGTCACCCTCAGAGAAGGGCTGCCTGTCCCAGAGACAGGGCTCCTGGGACACTCGCAAACCTCAGCGCACACAAAGGGACCATGAGGGCAGGAAAGAGGCCCCTTGCACTTCCCATCCTGGAGGGCCCAGAAGCCCCCCGGGTCATGACGAATAGAAGTGACCTGGGGTCCTTAGGCAGCAGGGCAAGGCGGTGAGTCCTGTGCCCCTGGGGAGAGGGGCAGAATAAGAGACCTTGAAAGAGGCTGGTTATAGACAAACAGCCAGCAGCAACACAAAGTCCAGCAAGGGGCTCAGCTCAGGTTTTGCTGCTACCATAATGCAGGGTGAGAGCAGCAGTGTGAACAGGAAGCCTCCTGGTCCAGCATCAGAGGCCTCCTGGTCCTGAAAAATCTGCTTGTGTTGGGTTGTTCTAAGACAGGCTCTCACATGGAGCCCACAGACCCACCCATCAAAAATTCAGACGTTGTCCATTTGTTTCTTGCTAGTCCACTCCGCACTCGGCGGAGCGGTGGCAGGGTGGGAGAGGGATGAGAAACTGGCCCCTTCCCTCTGCCAGGAGGCCACCCAGAGGCCTAATGACTTGGTGGAGGCAGGAGGTGCCTGTCAGTGAGTCCGAGGTGGGATGGGAAGAGAGGCCACCCAGACTCTGGCCAGGAGGGACCCAGAGGAAATCCTTAGAACCTTCACTTTTAATGCCATACTTCCCGTGTACACAGGAACCTCCCATTTCACTGTTGGGAATCTGAGTTCTGGACCTTGTCCATTTCAGCTGTAGGCCATTGCTGTCCCTTTCTGGGCCCTGAGGTCTGCCTTCAGCCTGTGAAACCAGATCTCTTCCAGAGCTGTGACTGAGTGGGGGCCTAGGAGAGAGGGAAGAGCAAGAAACTTGGGGTTCTTCCCCCTCCCTGGGGCCACTTAGGCTGATCACTGCCCAACAGCAGTTCCTTTCCAGCAGATCTGTGTTGTTCTTGCACCCTCTAGTGGAAGAGAAGGTGAAGGAGCAACTAGAGGCTGCCAAGCCAGAGCCTGTCATTGAGGAAGTGGTGAGTACCTGGGTGGCCCCCTCCCTGGCTGTGTAGCTTCCTCCTCTAGATGTCTCTGTTCCCACCCTGCTTCCTTCCTTGCCTGTCTTCATTTTTCCACCTCTGTGCCCTGTCTCTCCACTCCCCTGAGTGGTGGGCCTTGATCCTGATGAGCTGTCTCCTGTCTCCCTAGGATCTGGCCAACCTGGCACCCCGGAAACCTGATTGGTAAGTGTTATCCATGCAGGCTCTTTGGGGGCTGGTGGTGCTTGTTGCATGTCATAGGCCCCTACTGGGAGTACAGTCAAGGACAGGCAGGGGACAGCAGTGCAGGCATAGATCTGTACAAGTCTGAACTCAGGGCTAAGCGGAGCATGACTGATGGCAGAGGGTGGAGTGCCGAAGAGGCCACGGTATGAAAGCCGCCGTCCCTTCAAGCCTCCTGTCGGGGTGAAAACTCAGCTGCTCTGGGGGCCCCGTCTGAGCAGTGCACGCTTGTGCTCAGGAGAACACAGTGAAAATGGATGGACAAGCAGACATGGGTTTATGTCTCTGTTTTGACTCTAAAATAGGGTACCCAATTGCTTCAAGTCTAGAAGCCTGCAAGGTGTAGGTGGATTTTTCTTTGGGCTGTCAGCTCCCAAAAAATGACATGGAAGTTTATTATTAATTATGAAAGCTTGACCTTAGCTTAGGCTTCTTTCTTACTAGCTCTTATAATTTAAATTAACCCATTTCTACTATCTATGTGCTGTCATGTGGCTCGTGACTTTTACATCTCCTCCTGCACATCCTACTTCCTTTGTTCTTCTTCCCTGAGACCTCTCTGTCCCCAGCAGTCCCGCCTAACCTCTTCCTGTCTAGCTATTGGACATTCAGCTCTTTGTGAAACCAGCCACAGTGACACATCTCCACACAGTGGGAAGGAGCTTTCTGCAATATTTCCCCCTTTTTGTCTAAAAGAAAAGGTTTTTTCTCAAATATAATAAAACTATAAACAGTAAGAACAATTATCAGGTAAGAATTACATTTTAATTGTAATTAATGTCCAGTCCATTTGTATTTGGCAATTCAGAGAAAATACTCCATTATCTATCCTCTCTTGATGAGTCCAAAGTTTTGTACCCAATTTACTTTATCATGAATAAGGGAAACTATAATTATCTGATAGTCCTCAATCCCATCAAAGACCCAAGACCCCTAAATGATGACAAACATCCATAATCTACCAAATGGCCAATAACAACCCACTCCACCTTTTGGGAAGGTGAGTGTTGTGTTCTCTCGACTGCTTCCTGTTGTCTGTGGCTGATAGCATCTTTAGGGAACCTGAGAAAGTTGAGATAATGGTCAGGACCTGGGAAAACTAGCCATAACATTTGTTGTCCAGTCTCTGTGCAATGGGAAAGTGCAAGGCTTACCTGAAGTCCTGGCTGGAGTAGTCTGTGGGGCTGGACCATCTCAGCCAGCAGCCTTGAAGCTGTTCTGGATGCAAAACTCTGAGGAAGAGGCACTCTCAGAAGTTGGTTCAGTTGGCCAACCCCTTTTCTTGTTTTTTGTTTGTTTGTTTTTTCGAGACAGGGTTTCTCTGTAGCTTTGGAGCCTGTCCTGGAACTAGCTCTGTAGACCAGGGTGGCTTCGAACTCATCGAGATCCGCCTGTCTCTGCCTCCCGAATGCTGGGATTAAAGGCGTGTGCCACCTCTGCCCGGCGGGTCACCTCTTTTCATTGGTGTCTGGTCCCCTTGCCCTGAAAACACACAAACTTTCAAGCACGTATCTGGGCCACCAGCTCAAAAATATGACACAGAGACTTATTATTAATTGTGGAAGCTTGGCCTTAGCTTAGGCTTGTTTTTAACTAGGTCTCATAACTTAACCCATCTCTATTCATCTACGTGCTGTCACGTTTCTCACGACTTTTACCTCTCCTCCTGCATGTCCTGCTTCCTCTGTGGCTGGCGGCTCTGCCTTCTTCCCTGAGACCTCTCTGTCCCCAGAAGTCACACCTAGCCTCTTCCTGCCTAGCTATTGGCCATTCAGCTCCTTACTAAACCAGTCATAGTGACACATCTCCACACAGTGTAAAGGAACTTTCCACAACAGCAAGGCCCTCTGACTGAGCTGAGAAAGGGAGGGAGGGAGGTTCTATAGACTGTAGCATATGTCTCTGTGCCTCAGGCCAGAGGTCAATGCTGTTCTCTTTGACTGCAGATTCATGTAGATACAGCACCTACTACAGCACTTTAATTTGATGAAACGGGCATGAGGTGTGTGTTGTAGGAACCGCAGAACCAGAGAACTCAGGCTGAATTCATGTGCACGTCTGGAGGCCCCAGTAGTTGGAGGATGGCTGTGGCAGGAAATGGAACAGGGCTAGCAGCTGGCTGGGATGCTGACTTAGGGGACATAGCAGGCCCGTTTTGTCTCAGCCCTCTACCTCAGCTGGGTTTGTAATGCACATTCCCTTAGCATAGTTATTAGCTCAGTGGACCCAGGAAGAATGGTGGCTCTTGAGGGCCCAGAAGAGCAGAGAAGCCCATCTTCCCAGGGCAGCCCCTCAGACATCTGAGGATATAAATATTGAAGCATTGCAGGAAGATCCCAGGGCCACACCATGCAAGCCCTTAGCTTCCCAATTCCCCTCTTCCCTGTTCTAGGGATCTCAAGAGAGATGTGGCCAAGAAGCTGGAGAAGCTAGAAAAGCGGACCCAGAGAGCCATTGCAGAGCTGATCCGTAAGCATGGTCTGGCCCCCGGGGTCCTGCCCCAGGGTAGTGACTTAGCACAGGGCCCTTTAACGCTTGTTTACTCCCCATTCAGGTGAACGGCTCAAAGGCCAAGAAGACAGCCTGGCTTCTGCAGTGGATGCCACCACCGGACAAGAGGCCTGTGACTCTGACTGAGGTGTTCTCTATGTCCCATCTGCCCAGCACCCATGTCCTGCGGGAAGATGGTCTTAGCCAGGGGTGGGGTTAGGCTGGCCAGCACTTCTGGGTCTCAAGAACTAAGTTAGCCCAGTCAAGTCTCAACCTCTGTGAGATGAGGCCAGCTCGTCTCCAGGGCGTCCACCACTGTGAGTGTGTCAGAGCTGAGGTCTGTATATATGTGTGTATATTGAGCTTTTTTTTAACTTCTGGAAATAGAGACAAGTAAACTCCCATGTGGTAGAGGCCTGTCGTCATTTCCTGTTTGCTAGGTTCTCTGGGTTTGAACTCTTAGACTGCAGAGGTGATGCTCAATGTGCTTATTACCCCTGGGTTGGGCCAGCTTTGTTGAGGCTGGAGGTGTGGGTAGGGGTCAGGGCTGGCCTGCTGGCTCCAAGTCTCTAGTGAGAGTCAGCAATGGTCATCTCAGAACTCTTGGGCCATAGATACAGGGACAGAGCATGTCTTCTTGGGACCTCCCAGACCCCACCACCACCCTGAGCCTTGCAGTAATGTATAGGAATGCTAGAGAGACTCCCATAGAGGTCATCTGGACCCTCCGGGTGTGAGAGGGGAGAGGGTGGACTCCCACAGATTTCCACACAGAACCACTGGTGACTTGAGGCCACCACACTGGCTCCCCTGGCTCTTCCCTGCTCCCAGCAGCACAGCTCTTTCCTCTTCCAGTCAGAGCTCTAGGTCCCCTGGCAGGAGTTCATTCTGCTAGAGGTCAGGCTATGGTGGGCTAGGGTTTAGGTGTGATCTTGGAGCCTGGGCCTCTGACATCCTGGCTGAGCTGCGAGCCTCTGTTTCTCCACACGACAGGCTGGCTACGCTAACACTGATTCTAGGTGTAGCCACCTGGCGCTCTCCCCCCCCCCCAGGAAGACTGCACCTGCAGTTTATTTTAGGGCTTCCTCCCAGCCCTAACTCATATAGTGTGCTTATCCCTCTATGTTGTTTCTGACACACAACAGCCCAGCTTTGGTAGGCAGTACTGAGGACTTAGGCCATGGAGGTAAAGTGGGTGTGTGCACACAGAGGCTGGGACACCCAAACACTAAGTAAATCCTTTAAATGCAAGTTGTGAATCTGTGTGACAGCAGATACCTATAATCCCAGCACTCAGGAAGGAGACAGGATGATCAAGATTTTGGGTCATCCTTATCTACATAACGAGTTTGGGTCATCCTGGGCTACAGAACCCTGTCTCAGAAAGGAGAAGAGGGGTGGTGAAAGGTGAGAGGAAAAGGGAGAGGAGATGTAGGAGAGGGGACAATTAAGGGACAACTGTGTAGCTCAGAGTGAGGGCTGAAATGGCAAGTGCCAGGCAAGGCATTGAGTAGTCAGACAGGCTGGGGTCCCGGCTCCCTCTGAAGACAGACCCAGCTGGGCCAGAGCCCTCAGGAGTGGAGGTAGGAATGAAGGTTGAAAAGCTCCCGATACCATCTGGGGTCTCAGTGGCAGCACAAAGCTAGTCTGTGGCGGTGGAGTCAGGCTCCTGGTGATTGGGAGCCCTGCAGCCCCCCGCTTGGGGCTAGACTACTGCTGGGAAAGCTAACAAAGGTCACGGTCTGTCTCAATCCTTGACCTTTGGGGACTTGACCAAGAAACTGCCCAGTAAGGAAAGAGAAAAACAAAAACTGCCATGTGACAAGAATCACAAAAATGGAATTCTAGTGCTTTGCCAGACATGTTGGGACATCTTTGTAATCCCTGCATTTGAGAGTCTGGGGCAGGAGTTAAAAGACTGCCTGGGCTACACGGTGGGTCCCCAGCTTAGAAAAAAAGTCTGGGGGTGTGCACTTCAGTTGTCAGTGTTTGCTTAGTGTGCACAAAGCCCTGGATTCACTGCGGTTACCACATGAAGCAGGTGTACGTAACACCCTGCACTTGGATGGAGAGCAAGAGGATTGATTGGTTCAGTGTCATCCTCAGCTTCAGACTGAGTACAGGGCTAGTCTGGACTACATGAGACTGTCTCGGAAGAGGCAGTAGGATGGCTCCACAGGGAGAGGAACTTGCCACTGAACCTGATGACCCAGAATCATATTGTGGAGTTGATTCTCCTGCTAATCGTCCTCTGATATCTGAGCTCACAAGGGCATGCAGCTGCTGCTGCTGCTGGTGGTGGTGGGGTGTTCCAGAATGCTTGGCTATCCTTGTATTTGCTCTGTAGACCAGGCTGGCCTCCAACTCATATCCACCTGCCTCTGCCACCACCTCCCAAGTGCTGGGACTAAAGACATGCCCCCACCATGTCCAACCCACATTTAAAAAATGTAAAGTCTAGTACCCAAAAGAGTGGCCAATAATCCAGCAGTGGGTAGACTGGAATTCATCTTTTGGTGTTTTGCCTGCTTCTCTGCCAGAAGAGGGCAGCAGACCCTTGGGAATGGAGTTACAGGTTATAAGCAAAGGGAGATTTTTTTAAATTTTTATTTATTTTTATTTTATGTGCATTGGTGTTTAGCCTGCATGTATGTTTTATGTGAGAGTGGAACTGGAGTTACAGACAGCAGCAAGCTACCATGTGGGTGCTGGGAATTGAACCCGGGCCTCTGGAAGAGCAGTCAGTGTCCTTACCCGCTGACCATCTCTCCAGCCACGCAAAGGGAGATGTATAGTCAAGGAAGCTGAAGCAGGAGCCCTAAAATGAGTCTGTTTTATTATCAGAGAAATAAGGGGGCCCATCCCCCATAACTCAACAAGAATTAGATGTAAAAACTAATTAGAAATCTTGAAAATTTTCTCAGAATGGTATTACATACCTGTAATCCCAGGTCTTTTAGATCGAGGCAGGAAACTGAGGTCAGTATGGGCTATAGAGAGATGGTCTCAGAAGAGAAAAGCCAGATTGAAAGAAAAGGGACCTGCAGAGCTCTGATGAGCACAGGGTCTGCAAAGAGCAGCGGCGATAGCTGGAGTGGGGACTGCAAGCACAAGAACACTTAGCTACACTAAGTGCTGGGTGTGGGGATCAGGAGGTTTGCACAAGGTCATGGTAGATAATGAGGCCGCTTCCAAAAGTTGCCTGTGTTTACTCTGACCCTTAGTGTCCTGGTGTACTTTTTACATGTCTATCCCAGGAGACAGGCCAGGAATGTTCACAGAAGCATGATAACACATGCATGCCCACTTGGAGCCATCAGGGATGTGCGTCCCTTTTGTGTGCCCTCCCCCAGCCCCTGCTTTACCGTCTCATAGTGGCATCTGCGCTCACCTCAAGTCCCATCCACCACACTCTTTTACTTCTAGTTGGTCATTAATGTATCAGGGCTCCTGCAAGCTGCAGGGGTGTCAGGAGGCAAGGGTCATGAGGGTGATTTAAGCTAGGCACATTGCCCATGACTGAAAGGAAGGCAGCCAGCAATGCTTGCTCCAGGATGTGGGAGAAACAGCAAATAAACTGGCGTCTTTTGGAAAGATCAGTAAGGCTGACTGTTGAGCAACACTGACAAGACATTTTAAGTACCAGGAATGAGAGTGTCATAATTCATAGGCATCAAAGTGCAGAAGTATATTATATACTTAAAAGTCTAACCAAGAGCTGGTGAGATGGTTGAGAGGGTAAAAGCACATAGAGGTGGAAGAACCAACGCCACAAAGTTGTCATTTGGCATATGCACCCCCAGTATGCACACACAAAATGAAGTCTTTTTTTTAATATATGAGGGTTTTTTTTGCCTGCACATTTATCTGTGCACCTGGTGCCTGACAAGGCCAGGAGAAGGTATCAGATCCACTGCCACTGGAGTTACAGATGGTTGTGAGCCCCAATATGGGTGCTGAAAATTGAACTGGGTCTTGTGAAAGAACAGCTTAACCCCTAGCCATCTCTCCAGCCCCTAAGATTTATTTAAAAACAGAACAAAAGCCTTTTTTAGTGGCTTATGCTAGTAGTCTCATCGCTCTGGAGGCTAAGGCAGAAAGATTGCTGTGAGTTCTAGGCCAGCCAGGACTATACATGGGCTCTAAGTCAGCCTGAGCTAGTGTAAAACCTTGTCTGGGCGGGTGGGGGTGGATAATGGAACCATTGAGTGCTCAGCAGCTGAAGGGGGTTGCCATCAAGCCTGACAACCTGGCCTTACCCTAGGGACCCACATGGTAGAAGAGAAGTGACTCCCTCCCAATAGTTTGTCCTCTGACCGCCACACACTCTTATGGCACATCAGAGTGCTTACACACACACACAACACACACACACACACACACACACACACACACTTCAAATTACAAAAGCTAAAGACCACTTTTCCCAGATCCTCCAGTGCTCCAGGAGCTTCGCAGCCAAGAAGAAACAGAAAGGATGAGACTTGTCATCAGGGCTTGTAATTCCCCAGTTCCTCACATGGCCACTGGGTGGCAGCAGGAGACACCAGACTGGTTGCCTAAAGCATCTTCTGCACTGCCTGTTCTCCCTGTGGCCACCAACATAGCAGGACACCCCGCCACATGAAGCACTCCTTCTTTTCCCATGGGCCTGTGTCCCCTTTAAGTAGCAGGGTGTCAGAGATGATTTAGAATGGGATTCAGGTAATCTGAACCCAGAACAATGGTGACCATGTCCTGGGAAGGGCAGGTCCCAGGGACCAAGCAGGTCAGTCTGGAAAGTCTTCAAGTGTCCCTAAGGACAAATTCAGCCCTGCCAGGCTCACCAATCTTGCTTCTCCTTGAGCTGGGGCGTCAACTTCATATATGGGGTGTGTGTGTGTGTGTGTGTGTTTGAGCCCTGACTGGGGAGGGGCCTCTTGTTCACGCACAGGCTGACTTGGCATCCTCTCACCTTTGCCTGAACACACTGCTTACTGTTAACCCCGTGGAGTGGTGAGCTTGCCCACCAGATGGCTCTTAAATGAGGCAGGCCACAGAGTATGTGGGAGGACATGCTGGTTCTCGGGCTATTCCTTTCTATACTCAGACCTGTCCTTGGGTTCACGCAGCTGTAGACAGACAGGGTATCAGAGCTGCGTTCCCTAGTCAGCCTGCCTCTTCCGTATGTATTTCTGGTTTTCTTTAAAAGTTCCCATTACTCAGGCCTTCAGTGGGCACCGAGACAGAAATAAACCCCACAAGGCATCCCAGCCAGAAGCTGGGAATCCGATTCTCCCTCAAAGGGCGGAAGAGGCCCCTGTGCAAAGTATGCCAGACCACAATGGCCCACACACTCCACATGGCCATGAATATGCCTCCCCCCTCCATGCACATGCACAGCCTTACATACATTTCCCATACACGCTGCCTTCATACATGTACATATATAGGCACTCATGTGCATGCAAGCGTTCAGGTTTATCTCACATAGGACCCATACCTTTTGTAGGTTTGTCGTATACACATATACACTCATGCACACTCCCTAAAAGCCTAACATCTAGTAGTGACCACACACTCTGGGTCCCAAAACCAGCCATTCTCAAGGTAATGATGGGGAAGAGAAGCGAGGCTGAAGAGGCAGAAGGAGGAGGCTGGCCTGTGCAGCTTAGGAGAGTGGCCTCATGGGAACCTGGTCTAGGTCTGCCAGGGCTTCTGAATTTTTAAGAGAAGCTGGAAAGCTGAATTTTTATGTGAAATACCCTGATTTTTTAAATGTTGGCTCAAGATGTTGAAAATACTGGGAGAGCCAAACCAAACATGTCTAAGAGCCAAATTCCACCCACAGGCGGCATTCGTAGGCCACGGGTGTACACACAAACACACACACACACACAAAGATCACACGTACACAGACACGCATACAAACAAAAAGTCACTGGTACACAGTCTCCTAGATGCTCCAGAAGACACGGACATGCACAAAGACATACAGACAGATACAAACGATATAAATATACACTGGCACACATTCAAACAGAGGTATACATGCCAATAGAACCACAAGCAGACACAAATACAGATAAATATACAAGTTGGCACAGACCTACAAATATACATAGAAATCCATGCACAATGCAGCCTTCTATCTTAGTGGTCTTACTGTGGCACACAGTGTAGCAGCATGGC
The DNA here is from genome assembly GCA_004026605.1 of Ondatra zibethicus. Taxonomy (NCBI): domain Eukaryota; kingdom Metazoa; phylum Chordata; class Mammalia; order Rodentia; family Cricetidae; genus Ondatra; species Ondatra zibethicus. The sequence continues at coordinate 27,173 of PVIU01004453.1, read as the reverse complement.
CTTTGGACAAAAACTACTGTGTGGTCCACACCATTACCCTTTGACTCAAATGCCGGAGTCTGGGTCAGGTTGACTTGGATGAACAAGTGCTTCATATGACTGGCAGAGGTATTCTGGCAAAACGCCTCCTCCATCTGGCCTTTACAGGAAGTGATTGGATCCACAGACATTGATGAAGGGGTGGGTCTGGGCTGGCCGAGAGCCCACTTCATGTCCCAGAACCCATCCTCCAGCCTAGCCTTAAATGCTTCCCCTGCCTACGTGACAGTGAAGTTGAAGCAGGAAGCTGTGAATGATCCCCCCTTGCATCTGGAAAGGTTGCCTGTCTGCCCACGACAGGAAGATGAGAACCCTGTCCAGGTAGCTGAAATCTAGCCTGGGGACAGACTTTCCTGGGGTCAGGAAAACTGAGCAGCACCTGACCTCCAAGGAGCCGAGGCTCACAAAGGGTAGTAGGTGGCCAGGGTAACACAGTATGCACAGACAGCTAGACCCCAGGCCCCTGTTGGACTCCATAGCCCCTTCCCCCTCTGCCTCTCTTGGCCAGTGGGACCAGCCCCACCAAACCAAGGGTTATTTCAGTTTGCTGGGGTAGCTTCAGGCTGGGATCATTCTGTGGTTGGTGGAGAAGGCATCAAGGACAAGGAGAGAGCTGGACCCAACCTGGTTGTGCTGAAGTCACACCACAAGCCCCATATCCCTGTTCCCCAGAGCCAGTGACCTCTCAGGACCCTGGGTCAGGACTGTGTCCCTTCACAGATACTCAGCAGGACTGAGTTCCCTGGACATGGTCATATCCCTCTTGAACCTCCAGAGACTGTCACCTCCTTGGAGTAAGGACTGGAAACTGTGGACTACTATGGTCTGCCCACTGTAGCTTGCAGGCCAAGGGTGGGCAGCAAAAGAATTTGTAGTCCCATGATTCTATTCTGAGCTGGCAGCTGTAGGCTTAGCCCCACATGAGGCTTCCCTCAGAGTGAACCTAATTCCTTTTTGTTGTTGTTGTTTTGTTTTTCAAGACCAGGTTTCTATGTAGCTTTGGAGCCTGTCCTGGAATTAGCTCTTGTAGCCTCAAACTCACAGAGATCCACCTGCCTCTGTCTCCCAAGGGCTGGAATTAAAGGCGTGTGCCACCACTGCCCTGCCATTTCTCAGGATCTTTACAATGCTCTCCCAGCTGGTGCTGAGGAGATGGGGCCTACAGAGAGGTAGAACCTCTTGGCAGGCTCAAGGCAGGTGAGAGTTGGACCTGGCCACCATGCTGACCAGATCTGGAGTCCAGGGGCTTCTGTGAGGTGCCTGGACAATGGACTATGGAAGCAGAGGACAGGGGTCTCCTGATGCCCTCCTCCTTGTCTACTCACTGACCAGCCCTGGCTTGGCTGGGCTGCGGGGCCTTGCAGGGAGAAATAACCACCTGGCTCCAGTGGCTGTTCAAGACAAACAGGGCCCTGACCATCTGCCAGGCCTGCTGAGGGCTCCCACTCCTGCCAACGCCTGGACAGCCCAGGTGGGACTTGGGGGCCTCTTTGAGTGCAGGCCAGCCTAGGGCCAGAGGTTCCCAGCCCAGAGTCAGAGAACTGGTCTTAGGCTGATGTGTGGGGCCAGTTTCTGTCCTAGACATCCAGGCAGGGGCAAGTGATACTCAACCTAAGGGTAAAGCAGCCATTCCTGTCCTGGGTGCAAATATCCTAAGGAATCTTCAGCACCCTCTCCCTGGAGGTTCAAGAGGGATATGACCATGTCCAGGGAACTCAGTCCTGCTGAGTATCTGTGAAGGGACACAGTCCTGACCCAGGGTCCTGAGAGGTCACTGGCTCTGGGGAACAGGACTATTCAGCTGGGCTCTGCTGAAGAGATGTCCAGCTGAATGTGGGCAGTCTGGTGTGACCTGGGTACACAACGCAAGATGGAATCTTAGGGCATCCAACTCCTTTATAAAGGAAAATGGCAGCCCTATCTTGGGGACCCAAATAAAGATAACCAAGTGGGGAAGATAATAGCTTGGCCAGGGGGTGCTACTCGAATGTTTTCAGGTAACTGGACCCAATGGCCTTCTGACAGTGGCCCAATATCCAGATGGCTTCTAGACTCGGTAGAAAGAGTGAGTAGCCTTGAAGGCTCAGCAGTCTGGAAGTCCTGGAACTCTGAGCTGACATGACAGGCTAGTGTAGACCCCTATCCAGAGGTAACACACACCCCAGCAAGGGGAATGAGGTCTTGTCCTGCTGAGGACTCCTTTCCCAGCCAGTGCCTCATCCAGGGTCTTTGGTGGTGCTATCACTATCTTATGACCACCTCCTCTGACCCTTACTCAGCTCTCTCTCCCTCCACACGAGAACAGGGCTGCTACAGTTTTCCTCAGATCTTAGGTTCTTCCTCTAGAATGTCAAGTGACTCCAACTCAGCCTGGCTCAGTAGCCCTTGCGGGCCCAGCCTGTGCATCACCAACCACACTACATAGTGCTCCCCTAGAAGCCTTGGATGGTCATGTGTCCTGCTGGCCACCAAGGACGGCAGATAGGGCTTAGCCTAGCAGTGCTCAGTTGAATGCCCACACCACCCAGTGCTTGAGCTAGATGGCTTCGGCCTGGGGCAGATGGGGAGGGCTGGAGGAAAAACATTATGGTTTGAGCTGTCGAAGGGAGGATTTGATGGGAGCACCATCTGTATAAAAGCTGGGAGGCACAATGAGCCAAGGAGCCCATGTATAGGCATGTAGCCTGTGCCAGGCCTTTTGAGGGCCCATACACGGTTCAAGGCTGGACTAGGAGGTCCCAGAGGATGAGGGTGTGGGTAGGGAGGTGTCAGGTGGGGAGATGGAGCAAACGTTGTGTACTTAGTGAATGTATAGGTCTAACCTTACAGACCTGCACCCCAGCTGACCTTAGCACCTGAACTAGCTTCTGGAGCCAGGGCAGAGACAGCCCGACTTCCACTCACTGGCCAGGGTACTGTTCCTACAACCTCTGCCTGGTGGCTGAAGGGATATCCCTTCCATTTTGGGAGCTGCAGTCATGCGTGGAGGACTCCATGGTTGGCTGCCAGATGGGAAAGGTCCACCTGGTGGCAGAGCCTCAGGTCTGAGTGGGCCCTGGTGGGCAGCGATCCGGGCTCGTAGGTAGGGGAGCTGTTCTGAAGCCTGACTCCACGTGTGTTCATGACAACGGGAAGGCTGGCTGTCCCCACACAGGTCCACCTGGCTGCGGTGATCCCTGCAGACTTGAGCCTTTCTGGGCAACGGCTTTTGTTGTTTTGCTTGTTTGCTTATTTGTTGTTTGTTTGTTGTTGGATTTTGTTTGTTGGTTTTGGTTTTTCAGCACAGGGTTTCTTTGTGGCTTTGGAGCCTGTCCTAGAAATAGCTCTTTTAAACCAGGCTGGCCTCGAACTCAGAGATCCTCCTGCCTCTGCCTCCTGAGGACTGGGATTAAAGGCGTGAGCCACCACCGCCCATTTGTTTTTTAAGACAAGGCTCACCTACCCCAGGCTGCCTCCCACTTAGATCTACATAGCCAAGAATGTTCTTGAATTTCTGATCCACCTGGCTCCACCTCCTGAGAACTGGGATTTCGGTGCGCCTTGTTTATAAGGTGCTGGAGTGGAACCTAGGTCTTCATGCATGCCAGGTCAATGCTCTACCAACAGAGCTACCTCTTAAACCCTTTTCTGGGCCTTGAGAGCAGAGTCATCTTTCTGTTGGACAATGCTGAGTTCCCAACTCCCAGATCCTTCCTAGGTAATAAGATCCAGGGTCCTTCTCCCAGCCATAGGGTAAGGACTCCCCAAACTCTCTCATAGCTCCTAGACCCCACCTTCCTTGAATGAAACACAGGAAGCCACACATAGCTCCCTTTTCCTTTTTTTCTTTTTTTTTCCTTTTGTTTTTCTTCCTGATCCAGTCCTGAATGGACACCAGCCAACCATTGGCCTCTTGGTCCATCTATCCATTTGTCCATGCCAGGAGTCCAGTCCCTGGTTCCCAGTCACATGACTGTTTCCCACTCTTCCTGCAGCAATGGAGGTGGCCGTGTAGCCCCAGAGGCCTCCTCATCCAGGCCTGAGCAGGAGCCATTGAGGAATCCATCGTCCTTGGGAACCCCCATAGTAATTGGTATGGTTTCATTCTCAACAGTTGGAGCCCCTGGCTTGGCATGGCCAGGCAACTGGGAGTGGCCGTTGGTGGTGGTGGCAGGCAGCAGGCGGGGGCTGAGGGGAAGGCTGAGTCCTGCACGGGGGCCTACATTGGTCACACTTGTGTGAGACACCATTGGGCCATAGCTATAGCTGCTACTCCCACTTCGTGCTTTGCGCTTGAAGTCCAATGCCAGTGTCCAGCGGCTCCAAGACTTCCTGATTTCTGCTTGTACCTTGGGGAAATAGATGGGTGGCAGTCAGGTGTGCCCTTAACCCTTGTGCCATGTGTTTTGCCTGACACCATCCCTGCAGTAAATGACAGGCGACTACTGGAGACACCAAAGTCGAGTCAAATCACATGGACCCTCAGAACACAGGCAATCCTCAGTTGACGGCGGGCAACTGATAAGAGCCAAAAACCCAAAGTTCAAATGGTCCAAAGATGGCTGAGCCCTCATACTGAGTGGGACCAGCGACACTCTTTGCTGTGTCACACATGGAGAAGCCCACACACCCCACTATAGGCTGAGCCTGAATCATCTTTGAAGCTGTCTCTATGTTTTCAGTGTGGTCAGAAAGGTTCTTGAGGAGCAAAGAAAGAACGGGGGGCTGAGGAGAGAATGAAGGGCCAAGACTGGGGGAACCCTACCCCTGACTTCTCCTCCTACCTTGCCCCTATGCTGCCTACTACTTACCTCACCGTTGCAGAAACAGTATATGATGGCGACAAAAAATCCCTGTGAAGAGAGGCACATGCAGTCAGGACCATGCCCCGTCCCCCCCCCCCGTTCCCCAGGACCTGGGCAGGCCACATACCTGGAAGGAGTTGAAGAGCATCTCATAGTGCATCTGGATCTGCCAGAGTGTCCCTGAGACCTCGGTGTACGGCAAGGCCATGAAGACGGTGTAGTGGACACCGAAGAGAGGCACAAGGACCAGTGTGGACCTGAGCAGCTTCCTGGCCATTGGGGCATGGAGATTAGGCCGTGTTCTTTGCCCCACAATACAGCACTTCATCTTCCCACCCCAACCAGGCCCAGGCTCCAGAAGTGATGGAAGGAGCAGAGGCTCTGGCTACTGTAGCTTGGCAACCAAGTTCAGCTAGATGGCTTTTGCCAAGAGGCAAGGTGTTACTTGGGTTTTTTGGTCCTGAGAGGTGCCCTTGAGTACATCACAGGTACAGTTGCTCTGTCCTTGGGCTCTCTGCACCTGCTGGCATGCACTCATCCTCCCATGACCCAACCCTTGGGTTTCTCCTGAGTGGATGTGTTACTGGAGCCAACCTCTACCCACCCGCCCCTTTGATTCCCAGAATCCAGCTGTCTGAGGGTGGCGGGTGTGTACCACACTAGCAGGCCCTGGCCATAAACGCAATACTTGATACCAAGTGACAGAGAATGACCCAGCACTGCTGTGCAGGAGGCGGGGTGGGGATGGGGTTTGGGGGGGCCACAGAGCCAGAGGCGACTCACAAGCTCAACCATAGGACCTTTGTCCTCTCTTGGGTACATGGTGCTGGCAACCAGTGACCCTGAACTCTACCCCAACTCCAAAGAGCCAGAACTCACCGGTACTGCTGCCTCGTGTCACATCGGCCTGCATTGGTCTCCCGAAGCTTAGTGGCAAGCACCCGGATGATGTTGATGAAGAGGATGAAGTTGAGCTGTGGAGGGAGGCCTCATTGGAGACTATACCCTAGTAGCACGGCACAAGGATTCCTGGACCCAGAGCCATGCCACAGACCCTACTCTGTCACTGCATCTCTAGGTGGGTCCTAGGGCCTTCAGTTTCCCCATCTAGACTGGAGTAGGGATCATCTGGTCTGCAGGTCTTTGGGGTCCAGGGAAGCCACTGTAGATGTTCTTGTTAAGGGCTAGACACTCATGCCCACACTGCCCCCGACTCCTGCTCACCACAACAGATGCCAGGATGGGCACCTGGATGATCCACTTCTTGTTCCCGGAGCTCAGGTCCCAGCACCTGGGGGAGGAGGAAGCATTAACTACTGGCCCCTTCCTTCTCAGCCAGCCCACATAGGCCCCACAGTTGGCCTGCTCTGATATGAGCTGTCAAGGACAGAGGACAGGTGTTGCACGTGTCCAGGCCTGATACATTCCGGGCCTCTTTGGAAGCCACCTCCTATAACTCTGAGGTGGTTCTTAGCTGAAGGCGGATCAAAAACCCCTGAGGCTAGAGCTGCTGCTGCCAGGAGTCTCCCCATGATTCACAGAAGAGGGAGCCAGAGCATTTCCAGCCTGTGTCAAGGTTCCTGCCCACCCCACAATACTCTGCTGCTGGACCTACCCAGTGTTGGCCAAGGTTGCTCTGACACCAACCCACACAGCCACGAAGACAGCTGGAAGACCTGTGTGTACAGAGAACAATGGAAGGGTTGTGAATTTTGCCCCAAATCCAATGACTTTCCTCGGCTCACTGCCCCACCCCTCACCCTACGCACATGGGCTATTTAATGCCACCTTAACAACCTGAAGCGCCAGCCCCATTTAGGTTATGTGCATCTTATGAGTACCTATGCATGCCTACCGGGCATATGTTGAAATGTGTGGTATCAAAAGCTTTTCCCAGCTCATTCTGCTCTGGGCTTGGAAGTTCCATGCGGGGAGAGCCAGTGAGTAGCATTTTTCTGTCAAAAACTACCTCTCCAAGCCTGGCATGAAAGGTTCTAGCCTTCATGGATGAGGGCAGATAAAATGAAGTTTGTCGTCCTGGGCTGGGCAGAGGCCACAGGGTCCTGACATATGGGAGTCTGAGTGGAGGGAGCCTGGCCCCCTCCAGGCTTTTATTCCTAGCCCGGTGGATCCTTGGGGGGAAAGGGTGTCACCTGGGTTTGTGGTAAGGGTGTGACATTCCCAGATCACAAGGTTCTGTGTGCTCCCTAATCCACATGTTTCCAGCCCACCCAGACACCTTCCAGTTCAGAAGCTTGTGTTAGTTCTTGGAATCAGGCCCAGACCTGCCCAGCTCTGGGGCTTGCTATGGTGAGGTCAGGGGTAGGGCATGTGCCAAGGGCTGAGGAGGCTGTGGAGACTGACCTGAGGGCTTTCTGGGTGCTGAGCCCAGGAGGCTCTAGCCACTGGCCCACCCCTCCACAGTCTGGCAGCTTTCCCCAAGGCCCAGCCAAGCTCGGGAGCTGCCAGCAATAATGGACAATTATCAGTAACTAGATCCCTGAGCCTGAGGGGGCTGGTAGGATCGCAGCATCCCAGGAATCCGCTGCAGAGAGGTTACAGAAGTTAAGTGGTACCGAGCTGCTGGGCCTGTGGCTCTGAACCGCGGGGACCTCACCTCCTGGTAACAGATGTGAGCCCCTCCACAGGGCTCTGGGTCAGGGTAGGGTCCAGACTACATCCCCAACCCTGGGATAACGAGTGACTGAAATTCCCACTCTGATCCCACATTTAACCTCATCTCAAACCCAGTAATTATCACCCCACGTGGGCTGAAATGCCAGTCAAGCCAACAGCTCTGGGTGAACCCTGCCCATAGCCAAGTTGAGTCCCCTAAACCTAGAAGAGGGTCTAGTCACAGCATGATGGGCAGGCCTCAGACATGGCATGCAGTATGAGAGCGCCTCACTCTCTGGTTGGCCTTCACCCTCCCTACCCACCACACTGGTCTCCGTACCCCAGCCAAAGATGGTGAAGCCCCACAAGTACTTCTTCTCTGAGAAAAAGGCCATGAAGATGAGGCTGTGCAAGTACAGTCCCTCCACCAGAATCCAGTAGTAGTTGGTGGCCAGGAAGTAAAGGAAGAAGGTTACAGCCACACGGCAGCCAGCCTAGGAGACCAACTAGAGTTAGCCAAGAGGTAGACCCCACATCTTCTAGGCAAGGTCTGGTCTGTATTAGGTGAGAAGGCAGAGCTTACTCTGGGCTTCCGGGATGGGACCCGATGTAGGTGTTGGGTGTTAGTAGCAGGTGGCCAGGTGAGAGGGGGTGGTTGGGGCACTCCAGTGTGGAGGGAAGGGGACTAGGAGCCGTTAGCAGTAAGGCTGGGAGCTGAGTTGAGACGTGAGGGTCCCTATGAGGTGGGTTTGCACGCCTGAAGCTGCAGGAGGTAGCAAGAGACAGGCAGGTGCAAATGGAGCCTGCGGGCAGCCGAGGGGCACTCACGTAGCCAACGGCAGCAGCGGCGGGCGGAGGCGGCACCTGCGCGATGATATGCAACTCTTCCTCAGTGAGGCGCTCGGCCTCATCCAGCGTGAAGCCAGAGTACAGCACCGCGTCCTTCACGAAGATGCTCGCGGCACGCAGCATGAACGACAGGAACATGTGCATGTGGATGTAGTTGCGCGTGCAGTGCAGCCGCCTGCGGGGCGTGCGACATCACCGTGGTGAGGGCACGGGGGACTCAGCGGTGGGCAGGAAGCTGGGCTGTGTGCCGTAGGTGGGGACATCACGCAGGGGGGATGGAGCCAGTGAAGGGGGAGAAGGGAGGCTCGCACCCTGAACCCCTCCAGTCCCACCCTAGACCATGCCCCACCCCTCATCCGGCTTTGTCCTGCCGCCCCGCCCCTTGCCCCGCCCACCTAAAATAGGCTAGGATGAGCACAGCCACGGTAAGGGAGGCAAGGGACATGGAGTATCCCACGGTGTAGATCATGCCTAGGCGGTCAAATACCTCCTGCGCAGGCGAGAGACAGAGAACTGGGACTCAGGGTGGGCACTGAGGGCAAATTGGAGGACAAATTAAGGTTGCTGGAGAAATGAAGGCTAGGAGTGTCGGCTGGGTCGAGGTTCACTAATGGGGTGGGGGTGGTCTTATGGGTTCGCACCCGTTCCCGAGTCTCGTTCGTCATGAATTTGAGGCACTCGCTGTAGTTGGCCCATGTTCGGTTGTGCCCGGGTACCACCTCCCAGCTGCCATTGCGGTCACAGCGTCTGTAGGCATGGCCTGTAGGGCAGTGGGACAGTCAAGAGCAGGCATAGGAGGTCTGGAGTCACTGAGGCCTGAGCTCCACTTCAGGGTATCCCCGTGGTTCTCAACCCTTTCGGCTAAGACTAACTCACCTTTGTGATTGAAGTCATAAATGTAGTCCGGACAGGGCACCGCCACCACTTCACCTGGTGCCCCTAGTGGCCAGCAAACGATGTTGTCCCACTCTGGCAGGCAGGGACGTCCTGTGCCCAAAGAAAACACAGGGTAGGGGATACAAAAGGAGGGTCAGATCCACAGTTACGGGACAGGGACATACTTGTGCTTTGATTCCCACAGGGGCAATGTGCCCTGTGACTGGGAACTTCAGGTTTAGAGCATTCTGGAAAGAATATAGTGAACTCTTCCTTCCTCTTGCTCCCTAAACCCGCTGGCTTCAGAGAACTTACTGCAGCCCTGTGATGGAGTACTGACATGACTCCCATTTACAGAAGGTCTGGAAAAGGACAGAAGTGGCTAACATGCTGAGGTGACATGACACAGGCCTTGGCCTCAAGGGCTCGGCTCAGCCTTCTCTCTCTCTCTGCTCTTGGTCTCACCTACCTGACTCTGAAGAAGGGATTTAAAAAAAAAAAAAAAGACATTGTTTCACTATGTATATAGACCAGACTGGCCTTGAACTCACAGGGATCCACCTGCCTCTGCCCCCAGAGTTCTGGGATTAAAGGCGTGTGCCACTGCAACCAACTTGAAGAAGAGCGTTTTCTCAGATTTTCCCTCAGCTTGGAGGCTCCCTATGTGACTCCTCCCTGGAGACCACAGAAGGCAGTCTGGTTCTTGGTGCCAGCTGGACATCTAACATGCTGCTAACCTCACACAGGTGTCCCCATTCTGCGTCTCCATTTCCTCATTGGGAAGTTGACCATATCAGCCTAGACATCTACCATCCAGGGCTGCACAGAAGACCCAGGATCAACCATTCAAGAGGCATACAATCCTCCAAATCCAAGCGCTAATGGGGAGTTTCAAAGGACAGTGATACATCCCACTTTGGAGCCCTGACAGCCATGCTAAGTGACCTCAGAGGGTCCCCAATCTCTAGATCATCCACATTCCACCCCAGATTACAGCCCCCTTCTTTCCCCCTACAGGGCTTTGACCACAGGACTCTAACCTCCCTGGAAGGCAGCCTTGATGGCTGGACCCGCCCAGGTCGGTGAAAGGCTCTCTGTCCTGGGCGCCATATTCCCAGCCCCACCCCACCAGGCCCACAATTCCCTCTGGTCCCTGGGGAGCCACAGGGTGACCACAGGCTCCCAGATGTGGCCCATCTGGAATCTGCTGCCCACCCTGCTGGCTCTAACTGGCCTTGTGGCCACAGCTTGGGCTCTGTGTTTGTCTCTCCTCACCTCCCTGAGGCAACCCTGTTTCTCCCTCTCTCCTTTTCTCTCCTTGTCCCACTGTCTGACTCCACCCCTCTGAGGCTGCCCTACCCTCTTGCTGTTTCTGTGGCTCTTCCCACTATGTGTCTTTCTGTACCTCATTTGACATACCAAGTACTAGACTTTTGGTTGGAGCATCTTGTTCCCTCTGTCTCTGCTTCTCTCCCCGACTCCATGTCTCTGGACTCTATCCTCTCTCTGTCTACAGGTCATGGGTTTCCTGTAGTTCTGGGTGCTATTCTGGGGAGTGCTGGGTAAGTCTACTGTGCACATCTCTTTGTGCCTTGAGGCCACCCAACTGACCTGCTGCCCGCCCCCATCTTATGCTGCCCCTTGGGTGTCTCCTGGCCTGCTTTTCTGGGAAGAGAGCTGTGGTCTCTGAATTTCCGTAGGAACCCACATGACTAGGACAGAACGGGAGGGACAGGTGGATCTGAGCCTGTCAAATGACTGCCTGGGAGAGGTAGAGGGCAGGCCAGACAGACATACCTCGGCGCCTACTACCAGTGGGCACCTCCTTGTTCTCTTTAGATTCAGTGTAGAACTTTCCCGAAGCCTTCTCTTTCCTGGGCTTCCCCGACGTGGATGCTGGTGTCCACCCCTTGTCTGAATCCATTATGTTGGCTGGAGAAATCAGGACAATTAAAACCTGTTCAGCTGTGCTAAAACAACAGCCCTAGGTTGTTGTCCTCCCCCACCCCTCCCCTCCTTTTTACAATGAGGAGTTGACTCTACCAAGGATGCCAATACTCAGGTTGTTGGGCGATCAGAGATGAAGGACGAGTATGTGACTCAGAAGCTGTGAAGGGTTTGCCAGATGGAGAGACGGGCAAGAAATAAAGCTGGTCAGCAGAGGGTCAATTGGGGGTAAATGTCATGAGCATGGGCTCAGCTAGAGAGTGAAGTAGAATGGCGGCAACCCAGAAGTCAGGACCACGAAGGAGTGAACAGCCCACCAGAGGGCGCATGGCAAAAACTGGGAACGGTGAAAAGCAAGTCAGGCTAGCGTGTTAGGCAGGTGAGGAGGCTGGTGAAGGAGGCCAAGAGGAAAGGCTGCATTGTGTCAGGAGCTGGCAGATGAGTGCACCCACCCCGTCCTCTGCCCTACGATACTTGAGTAAGGGGTTTGCAGCTTCTGCAAGTGGCCCTGAAAACACCATCTGAGCTGGAGCCTAGCCTTTCTCCCTGCCTCCCTTAGCTGGAGAGTCCTCACTATCTGACCTGTGTGACTTCAGCTATAGCCCAAGCCAGGGTACCTTGGCCCTCCTCCATCAGACTCTGTGGGAAGCTGAATCCAGCAAGCTGGACTGGGAAGAGAAGGATTGTCAGTATCCTCCTGCCTCCACCCTCAGGGAGGGGGTCTGTCCACAGCGGACGAGGGAGGAATCAGCGATAGACAGGCTCCCCAAGTAGGAAGAGAGCCAGGTTCAGATCAAATGAGGGTGCTCATCTGCTCCTACCCTTGATGTGACGGGGAGTCACAGGTGGGGCCAGGGCAGGCGGGACTCTGTATACAGAGTGAGTCTCAGTGAATGCGAACAAAGTCCACACACTTCACTGAGAATCTCACCATTTGCTTGTGTGCTGGGTACACACGACTGCTGTCCCCCAGTAACCAGAGAGCCAGCACCAGGGAGAAAGCGCTCTGGAGGGATAGTAAGTCAGGGCCTGGGCCTCCTGTGCTGATGAGACCAGCGAGAGTCCGAAGCCTGGACGAAGGCCAGTGTAGCCTATACCTGCTTCCAGGAAATGGACTCGAGGAAGGGGCAGAGAGGAGACTCCTGAGATAGGTTGGGGTTCAGAACTGTGACTGGATGGGTGATCCCTTCCTTCCTCATGGGGAAAGGTCCCTTAGAGACGCTATGGGGAACCCCCTGTAGGTCAAACACCCTCTCCAGGCTGAGTAACACACACCGGTGCATCTAGATTCCTCTATCCCACCTACCCCATCTGGTTCTGCCCTGTCCAGATGGCCTCTTCAGAGGCCTCCCCATCTTTCTAGATATGGCTTGGCTATCTTTTCTTTGGGGAAGCTGGCTCATCCCACCATGTTAGGGCCCTGCACCCTCATCACAGCTCCTGGCTTGTCTCACCCCATCTAAATCCACTGAGCTATGTGCTTTGTTTGCCTCCAATCTCCATCTGCAGACGCTAGCGAATCTGTCCAAAGGCTTCTCTTTCTCCCTCCCTCCCTCTCTCTCTCTCTCTCTCTCTCTCTCTCACACACACACACACACACACACACACACACAAACATGCACACACACACACGAGAAAGAGAGAGAGAGAGAGAAAGAGAGAGAGAAGACATGGCCCACCTGAGCTTGCTGATTGCATTTTAGGCCTTTACCTTGGGTGGGTTGCCCTTTATTAAGCCCACCCTAAGTTAACACCTTCAACCCCTTCACCCAGCTGTCTCTGCCTCCTAGACGTCACCCTTATCACATGCCGACCTCATGCCACTGTTTCCCCACTCTCACCTGCCGTGCGCAGGACTTCCTTGAGCAGCTTGTCACACTGGGCCTGGGCGCGGTGCAGCAGGAAAATCTGTTCCTCTTTGGTAAAGACATCATCAGCGTCCACCTGCCAAGCCAAAGAGCAGACTGTAGGCAGCTCTTCCAGGTGAGGCAGCTGGTCCCAAAGTCAACCAACCTTCCCAGGGATGTCCCCCTTTCCAAAAGTTCTCCCTCCAGAGGGAATGTGGGAAGTCTGCCCCATGGGGGGCATCTGACTTACAGAGCTCCCCTTTTAAAGTTCTGAAGCCATGGCAACACAAGGGCTGGGAGGAGAAAGGGGTAGGGGCTGCCCTCTGTCTGTCCAGCAGTAACCCGGCATCCACTGACATTCTTTGTCTAGTCCATCCCCCTGAGGCATATGGGAACGGATGGAATGTCCCAGGATGGAGCCTCACAAGATCCTGGCTGCCTGCTGGGGACCTGGAGTTGGATCTGGAGTGCTGAACTCTGAAGAGACAAACCCCGCCTGGATTCCTTCAAGTCTCAAGGCCTCTGGGGACCATGACAGTCACCATTTTCCATCCTGGCCCAGCATCCAGTCAGTGCTTTTCCCAGTAAAGGGTTAGGGTCTCATCCTCTCTTCTTGAGGTCTCAAAGAGGGAGAACTTCTCTGAGAATAGTTCTCAGGGAGATCGCTGGGCTGTGCAGGACCCCCGCACGCAGTTCTAGGGGGATCGCTGGGCTGTGCAGGACCCCCGCACGCAGTTCTAGGGGGATCACTGGGCTGTGCAGGACCCCCACACGCAGTTCTAGAGAGATCGCTGGGCTGTGCAGGACCCCCGCACGCAGTTCTAGAGAGATCGCTGGGCTGTACAGGACCCCCACACGCAGTTCTAGAGAGATCGCTGGGCTGTGCAGGACCCCCGCACGCAGTTCTAAGGGGATCGCTGGGCTGTACAGGACCCCCGCACGCTGTTCTAGGGGAATCGCTGGGCTGTGCAGGACCCCTGCATGCTGTTCTAGGGCCGGCATCCCACCGGAAGCTCCTCCACCCTAGCAGATGCTGTGGAGATGTGTGACCAGGCACAGGCCTTTGCTCTTGCTGACCTCCCTCTGCAGGAATTCCTCATTCTTTTCTTTCCACTCTGTTCACCCACTGGGACCCAGTCACATCATTTTAACCAGGGAAAAGGGAACAGCGGAAGGGTAGGGAGAGTCTCTCGCTAAACTGGTGGCCTGCTGGAGAGGGTCTGAGCCTCCTCGGACTTGAAGGCTGGGGCCAGTGTCCTGCCTGGGAGCAGTCCCTATCCCCACCCTGAGTGTGACCCCTAAGGGATCACACCCCGAGATAGGTGTGATGCTCTGGGACAGCCCAGGGCTGTCAGATCTCATGGCCCCTGAGATGCCCCTAGAAAGGCTACCTCTCTCTTAAAACTCCAGAGAACACAGCCTGAGCTCTCTGAACGGGCAGCGAAGCAAGCCCGTGCCCGGCCATGTGGGCGGGTCTCTTTAGTAAGGGTGGAGCTACGAGGGGCAGAGAATTTGGAGGCCTGAAAGGAAGGAGGCGGGTCAGAGTGGGGACGGGCCGGCGAGAGGGGGCGGGCGGCCTGGGTCAGGGAGTCCGGCTGCTGAGAGAAGTTAATTGACCGCGTCTCTTGGCGGCAGCAGCTCGGGCTTCCAGGCCAAGGAGTCTCCAATTGGCTCCGCGGAGCAGAGTCTTGCTGGTTTTGCTTAGCCGAGGAGCGCGAGCATCTTTGCGCGCGCGTGTGACGGGCCGTGCATCCACTGTCTGGCCAGGGTGTAAACTTTTGTGTGCCCCATTTTTGTAATGCCTCACATAGGAACCGCCTAACACGTCTATTTGGGCCCTGGAGCCTGATGTGTTTGTGAACATGCATGTGTACATGTTTGTGGGCAAAGGACTATGTGTGGGCTTCTGGGTGTGCTGTAGAACTTCTCAACATGCATGCCTGTGTCTGCTGCTTCGGGAGCCTGGATCCGAAATAGACTCTCGGGACTCAGCTGGCCCTAATGCCTAGGAGTCCCAGGAAGGCTGAAGTGGATTCCAGTGTGCAGTGGCCCTACAGCTCTAACCTCCCACTATTCTAACCACACCTATGGCAGAGCTGGCAGAGTGAGTGATAAGGACCAGGTAGGACAAGCTGACTTGCTAAGATCCAGGGACCTCCAAAGACACCCTGAAGCTGTCCTTATGTGTCTGACACTGGGGATCCTGTTTCTTACCCACCTCACTCCTATTACAACATCTACTCATTACCGTTCATTCTGTCATTGCACTTAATAACTCTATCAACTACCACCTTTCCATTAGCAGCAACAGAACCATCACCAGTACCATTCCCACCATAAACACTACTGGCACCATTAATATACCATCATTACCATCATCGTCACTGCCATAATTGGGCCAACACCACTACCATCACCATTACTAGAGCACTGCTAAATCACACCACCTCCAGAATGGCTC
Source organism: Ondatra zibethicus (assembly GCA_004026605.1). Lineage (NCBI taxonomy): Eukaryota > Metazoa > Chordata > Mammalia > Rodentia > Cricetidae > Ondatra > Ondatra zibethicus. The sequence continues at coordinate 11,754 of PVIU01004453.1, read as the reverse complement.
CTACCACCATCTATCTGCCTCATCCCCATCAGGACCAGAGCCACCTGCCTCATAATCACCCCGTAACACCTTCCTGTCATTTCTTCCTTCCATATCCATTTGACTATGATCCCTTCCTTCTGCCCACCTCCTCCCCTCCCAAGATATTTGATTCATCTTAGTTTTCTCCCCATTAGTGGAGTGCTCTTGAGTGACTGGCTGGTCCTCCCCTTGGTCTCTAAAGACTTGCTGATGCATTAGCTTCCTAATGGCCTGGCTAGCCACTGATGTGACCAGGGAGTAGAAGTTGATCGCCTAGATTAGAGCAGTCATGGGTTGGAAACTGTCCAGCTGACAAGCAGAGACTGACCAATATGCCCACTTAGGGGCCTGGAGCAGGGCTGAGAGCAGGGCGGCTGTTTAACCTTCCACCTGTTGTCAGCTTCCTTTTTTTTTTTTTTTTTTTTTGGTTTTTCGAGACAAGTTTTTCTCTCTAGCTTTGGAGCCTGTCCTGGAACTAGCTCTTAGCAGACCAGGTTGGCCTCGAACTCACAGAGATCCTCCTGCCTCTGCCTCCCAAGTGCTGGGATTAAAGGCGTGCACCACCACCGCCCAGCCGTCAGCTTCCTCTTTTGTGGTCTTCTCTGGACAGGGAAGGCCACATGCTTCAGGCATCCTCCTCCATAAGCCTTCATCCAACCCCGAGGACAGTGGCCCTGTCTCTTCCCTCCCTGGGTGTTAAGACCTACTTCCCTGTTACCCCAATCAGAACAGAGGTGCCATGTGCTAGACTGGGCAAAGTACTTCTCCAAGGGGAAGAGGCAACCCTCTACCCAGGGCACAGCTCCTCACTGGGAATGCCCAGACACCCTGACTCTTTCAGCTGCACCTCAGGGATTCCTCACTAACCCACAAACCCCACCTCTGCCACTGACTAGTGTCTCTGGCAAAGGTGCTTAAGCCCAGTGCTTTAGGTTTCCTGTAAAATCAGAGTAACGGTAAGGCTGCTGTGGATTTAACAGAAGTACTGCATCAAGAACCCGGGCAGGGCAGGCTGGGGGGAAGCTGGCTGCTGTGAGCAGCAGGGCTAACTCACCACTCCACCCCAGCCCAGCCCCTTTGTCTGCAGGGGTCCACAGGGGGCTGGTTGTCTGTGGGGCCCCAGAGAGAAGGGAGGGCCAGGAATGGAGGCAGCGCCAGGTGAAGCGTGCCTGGATAGCTCCCTGAACTCACACCATCACTCAAGGTCGCCGCCAGACTCCCAAGTTTGGGTTGGGGGCAGACAAGATTACCAGACTCTATCCTGCTGGAAGAGGGATGAGGGGGAAACTGCTGACAACTCGGACTAGCCAGACATCAACACTGTCTGACGCTCCCTTCCCCTCCCCAGCCCAGTCACCCCCTTCCCTTATAAGAGTGCTGCCTTGTTGGCATGGCTTCAGAGTATAAAAGACTCAGATCAGCATCTTTTTAGATCTAGAACCTGCATCTTGGCTCTCAGAGGCAAAACTAGGGACTGGGTCATGACCAGGTACCACTTTGTCCATACTCACCAGCGAGAGGGTCACCAGTCCTGGCACCAGCTGTCCTGCATACTGTCTTCCACTTTATGGATTAGGGCTGACAGTTTCTCTGACCCACCTATCATAGTGCCCCCCCCCAGCAGCAGAGCGCCTTCCCACGCACACACAAGCATGTCTAGAGTGTGTGAACTTGCAGGGGCTGGTGTCACACAACTTTAGCCCTGAGCTGGGAAGACAGCCTGCAAACACTGAGACAGGTTTGTGAAGTTCCAGGCAAGGCACAGACAGATAGGGACTGAAGCTGGCATGTTACTTACAAACCCGGATGTTGCTGAGCCCATGGTAGAGGACATGCTGTCGAGAGACCTGGTGTATTCTGTCATCCCCAAGCTCAGGTGGGGTCTCAGTCTCATGATCTGAGACCTTCCAGCTCTGCACACTGAGATTACAGGTAGACACTGTCACTGGCTAAGATATTCTAATTTCGTTTAGCTCCCAGGGAGACCAGGAAGTACACTGGTGTCCAGGCTGGTGACAGTGGTGACGTAGAGACAGAGGTCCATACCATCACCCAAACGCGGCCACTCCCTCAACCTCCTCCCCTCCCTGCCAGATTCTACACATTGGCATCTGTGATCTCAGACATGTCAAAATTCTACCCCTCCAGACAAAACTGGAGGAAATGAAGGAGTTTCTTTTTCAGTTGACACTTCTGCTTCTGTGCAAGGGGCTTCTATGGCATAATACTTTCTTAGCAGGATGCCCTCTTGGGTCACAACAGTAAACCCCTTGCCATTGTTAGCCTGGCCTCCTAAGGGACAGCGCGCTTTGTTTCTATGCCTGCCATTGGAGAAGGCAGATATATCTGGTGTTTGCCCCTGGCTGGTCCTGCCCCACAACACCCTCTTTGTCTGCTCACATTAACCTCACCTTCCCCTGCATACCCATTTTACAAATGGGAGACTGAGGCCTAGAGAATAGTTAGCAGAGGGCGAGGAGCAGAGCTAAGGTGCACTTTACACCAAAGCTGTAGTCTTGGAGTAAAGGAAATACACAACTACATGGATGTCGTGGCACCAGCCGTAACATCATCTCTCCAGCACCCTGGATTGTATGTAACCTTTGCTGCATTGAGCAAACATACACAAAGGGGATTGAACCAGTGGTAGAAGTAGCCATAGAAGCAATAGGGCCACTGATGTTGGGATGCAGCTGACCCCTCTAACTGGGCAGAGGACACTTGGGCTTTGGTGCTAAGTGAGGATGTGAATGACTCCCGCAAAGAAAAAAGAAATACTTGGCTCTCAGGAGATCCCTTTGTGACCTTGTGGCCTTCCTACATCCCTTCTCCAGGTTCCACTACTGGGACCCATGCTGGCACCTCTCTGGTTTCCCATGCCAACTGGCTGGGGACTGTTCTCTTGTCCCTTGCTGCCCTCTGTCCATCTGGCTGGCCATGGTAGGCTGGGACGGGCTCCTCATCCTGCCCCGCCACCACTGACAAGTGCTGACTTTTCCTCCCCCTTGCCAGGCCTTCCTGAACAGGCTGCCTGTGTTTGGGGCTGGGAGGGGCTGGGGAGGAGGTACTGTGACGCCTCTCATCCCAGCCAGCCAGCCAGCCAGCGTGGCCGCCTTTGGGGCAGGCGGTGGGATGGAACCTCGGATGGCAGAGTTGGCTGCTAGGACAGGGTGGATCTTCACAGGCAGCCTCTACCTGAGCTAGGCAGGAGGACCAAGGCCCAGAAGAATGGGATGGCCTAATCTAACCCTAGCTGGGTCAGCAGAATGGGATCTCACTAGCTCTCAGCTTGGGCACAAGGTTGGCCCCAAGTTGGGGTTCTAGAGGGCTTGGGAGGTCTCCAATGTCTGTGACCCTGAGCAAATTTTGCACTGTCTCCTAGTCACTTTAAAGACAATTTCAAGGTTCTGCAAAAACCCCACCATACCTTTTATTTTTCCTGGGCTCTCTGAAATAGCTGCCTTCCTGATGTGGTAGCTGGACCAGGGAGTGTCCCCAGAAGGCCCACAACAGGAATCTGGGGGAGGCTGCTTGACGCCTCATTAAAACATTCCGAAGAAAACCCAAGTTCCCGGGAGGGCTCGTGCCCCCCTTCCACTGCTCTGTCCTCAGGCAGTTCTGGGAGTTGGGGGGTAGGGGAAGAGGATGTGTTTAAGGGCAGGTGATATAAAAAGCTTCGACAAATCAATACAACTAAGATAAATAACCCATAGAAAGATGGGTAATGGCTCCAAGCGAGCTCAGTTGGATAATAAACAAATATAAAGTCCGAAAATCATTGGCAGAGTGTAAATTAAAACGACAGGAGACGCCGCTTTTCACCTATCAAAATGCTAGGATGAAACCAAAGGGCCCTCATTGCATCCTGTGAAACAGAGCCGAACAGGCAGAGGGCCCCTGTGGTCAGTCCTGGTAAGTATAAACCAGCACAGCTTTTTAGAGGGCAATTTGGCCATGCCTATTAAAATAAAAAATGTGCATGTTCTCAGACCCAGCAAAGACAAATTCTAGAAATATCCTACTGGGAAATGGTCACATGGTGAACCAAGAGGGCATTTCAAGGAGCTCCTCTGCCACCATCTGGAATGTCTCTCTCTCGCGCGCGCACAGACACACACACACACACCAGGGGAGGTTGTGGAGAAAGAATCTGAATGTGTATTCCTCAGGGATGTTTAACTAAGTTCATACTTTGGAATACTATACAGGATTAAAAAGGGCTTGGAGAGATGGCTCAGTGTTTAAAAGTACTGGCGGTTCTTCTAAAGGACCCAGGTTAGAGTCCCTGCACATTACAGGCTCATTACTGCCTGTAATTCCAGTTCCAGGGGCTCTGACACCCTCTTTTAGCTTCCTCAGGCACTGCATGCATACGATATACAGACGGACACACAGCCAAAACAATGAGATGATTTTTTCAAAAGGGATTTGGAGGCTGGAGAAATGGCTGTGGTTAAGAGTACATACTGCCCGGGCAGAGGACCCAAGTTCTGTCCCCAGTACCCACCTCAGGCAGCTTAAAACGGCCTGTAACCCCAGCTCCAAGGGATCCCACAGGCTCCCCTCAGGCACTACATGTACGCACAAAACCTCATATCAACACAAGAATATACAAATACCTAAAAAATTATATATTTTTTTAAAAATTAAAAATATATTACATATATATTTTTGAGACAGGGTTTCTCTGTGTAACAAAATATATATTTTAAATGATTTCTACTCACAAACATAAAGCTACACCTTTAGGTACAATGATGCATGTTTCACACAGCCCTACAGAGAAGTTTGCCAGACTCATTTAAAAACAAACGGAAAACAAGACACATCCATCTACTTGTTATATATACAAGAGGTGCCACTTGAAGCACAGAGAGAGACGGAGGACCGTCCCCAGACTCCCAAAATGTCTTTCTCTAGAAAGGGAACTGGGGTTTGACAGAGCCCAAAGAAAGCTTCTGTTTGCTCTGTACCATTTGTCTTGGGTTGAAAAGACAGCTCATTGGGGAAGGTGCTTGCTCTCACAACTGAGGATTAAACCCACATAAAGACGAACCAGAGAATCCTCAGAGGCCTGATAAGAGCTAGCCTGGTGTACACAGCGGTATGCCAGATAGAACCTTGTCTCAAATAAGATAGGAGGTGAGGACAATACCCAGGCTGTCCTCAGACCCACACACGCGCACGCACACACAGACACAGACACATACACACGAGACAGAGAGAGAGAAAACAATACAAAAACAATATGCTCATGTATTAGTCATGTGAAGATTTCATTTTTTTAAGAAACCCCAAAATGATACACAGGGACCTCTTACCTGAGTTCACCCTCACCTAGCTTAGAGGAGAGAGTCCTCTGTAGATGTCTGAGTCTTGGGTTCAAATGGCTCAGATCCCAGTTCTGCCGGTCTTACTACGTTCAGTTCAAGGTCATTTCCCCATAACATGGCTTGGACAATGGGTGGGATGAGAAAATATACATATGGCAGGTTCTAGCTCGGACTCTATGGAAAGCTACTGCTCAATAAATGGCCTTTCTTATTTTTAAAAGCAAGCACCTTGGGCTGGCAAGATGACTTAGCAGATAAAGTGCTCACCATCTGAGCCTGAGACCTAAGGTCAATGCCTGGAACCCACAAGGTGGAAGGTGAGAACTGACTCCCCAAAGCACTTGTAAACACACACACAAGCAATAAACGTTAAAAAAAAAAAGTGCCTTCTGAGCTACCCCTACCCCAGGCTGGCTGGAAGAGATTGCCTGCACAGTCAGCCTAAGGGATGAAGCACCCTACCCAAGGGTCATAGCCCACACCCAGGTCTGCCTCCCTGCTGACCATCACATTCGTGAGAGTGGAGGGTTCTCTAGGGTGTCCTTAGGGTAAGGAATCTCAAAGGACAAGACCATCCTTTTGCCTGCTCATAAGCTGTGGGCCGGTCCCCTCCACTAAATTTCATTGCTTCAATGCTCGTCTCTGGGCTACTCTTTTCTGCGAGGCACAGATGGATCATCTGAGTCCAGCTGTGATCAGTGTTCTCCCAGTGGGATGTTATTTGGTCCCACAACCAAGGTCACGGGAGAAGTGAGTCTGGCCTTGGATATGGCTGAGTAGGTAGTCTATAGGTTTAGTGACAGCTGAGATAGATGAGCTTCGTCCATACCTGTACACATCTGGACGCAGGAGAGAGAATGGGCAGGCTGCCAGTTGTTTGCTGACTCCAGATGAGCCTAGGGATCCCACAGGATGGTGGGTGGGTCGGCCAAACCTGTCCCTTGGACTACAACCCCTTAGACCTGAAGCAGAAGATGGTCCAGCACACTCACATGCCCCAGCAAGGTCCCTGCACAGCCATACTGGCATCTGTCCCGCCTTCAGCGTAGGGCCCTCCTAAACCAGGAAAATTCTCTGCATAGACTTCAGCTTCCCTATAGAGCTTTCTGGGGCTCTACGGGCTCCATACCACCACACAGTGAGGTGCAGGGCTCGGCACCTGGTTGACATAAGATAGACAAGGGTCACAGTGGGTCTGGGCGAGCTAATAAAAATTAAGGAAAACACCTTTCTCAAAGGGTTGTTGGGAAGATTAAACTAGCTGACGTGCGCAAAGTGCTTAGGACAACGGACTAGCAAACAGAAAACACAGAAGCATTTGTTAAATACAAACAGGCGAACAATAGACCTGTGTGCACACACACACTCACAGGGTGCCCACACGCATGCACACACACGCATATACAACTGTGCTTCCCTCAGAGTCGTGTGCAGATTCACAGCTTCAGGTACATGTGGACTCCAATATACACGATCCCGTGGACTCGAACATACACGGTCCCGTGGACTCGAATATACACAGTCCCACGGACTGACCCAGATGCCCACAAAACCCTATGTTGATGGACATACATGCACACATCAGGATACCTTTCCCATCTGCCGGTCTACCCCATGCACATGTATGTGTACCCACATAGAAGTCGCTGAGGAAAATTCAGCAGATAGTTCTGCTGCCCATGCTTGGAGCACCTCTGGAACAGCAAGCTCAGGCCCTCCGAACTTGTTCCCCTGTGTGCAGGCTCCTTTCTGGGGCAGCCCTTGGCTTTGGTAGTCCATTATGGGACTGGAATTGGAAGAGGATGGACCCTAGTAAACAGAATGCTGGGGACCACAGAAGAGCATCAAACTGCAAGGATGTTAGGCAAATGTTTCTCTCATGCTCTCTTTTCACAGATGAACAACTGAGGTGTGGGGACAGACAGTCCGAGGTCACACAAGCTGTAGGCTGAGCAGAGGAGTCCCAGATTCGAGGCTCTGTCTTGTGAAGGAAACTGCTTGCCTTGTCTCTCTAGACCTGGGTCAGGGTTGGGGTATGGGGGCAACAGGACCTTAAGGTCAGGCACAAAAGCTGATTCAGGAATATGGGATGGGAAAGGATGGCAAATCTCTCCTCTCTGAGAAATGGCTCCCAGACCCTAGCCCAAGATGGGGCCATGATTTCCCTTAGTGTCTCCAGCTCTCTGTCTATTTGTTTTTGCTGTTCTGAGTCTGTCCCTGCTGGGGCCAGAGCTCTCATCCTAACCCTTTGTCTCTCTCTAGCCCTCTTTACTATTCTATCCCTTGGTCTCCATTCTCAGACCATGCACCGTACCTTCAAAGGTCAGCTCACTCTCCAGACGCCCCAAAGTACTTCTGCAAGGTGTACTGTGAGGAGAAGCTTCTGGAGACCTCCACACCACACACACCTCCCTGGACAAACAACTTCTACTTCGGGTAAAGCTGTCCCATTAGTGCATACAGCTGTGTATCTGTGGGGTCCCGAGAGCTGGAGGGGGCTCTAAATCCTATCCTCAGTCTATCTACGTGATTTTCTGACTTCTTGCACACGGCTTTGAGCACGGGGTGCAAACAAAACTTGCGAAAGCGGAGACCCCCAACGCAGTCTGTGGGACTCCACACCCAGAGAGCCCGCTGGATCACACTGTCACCATCGAAAGGGATACATACGACCAGAGCCGTGTGCTCACACAAGCATAGTGTAGGGAAACTCCAACCACAGATTTCCAGACCCAGGACCCCAAGCCAAGTCTTCAGAAGTGGGGAAACTTCAGGCATCTGGAACCTACAGTAAGACACCCCAACGAGAGCAGGCACCAGGATTCCTGGTTCAGAGCAGGGGCACCATCCCAAAGCTCAGACAATTAGGAGAACCCAAGACTTTGCGCCTACACTCGCCCCAGGGATCCCAGAGCAACTCCAGGATTCCTGTGTTTGAGCGTAGACCGAGAGGGACTTACCAGCGCATATGCGGAGCTGAGCACTGGGCAGCAGAGCAGGAGCGCCAGGCCGGGTGCGATTCGGGCGGCCCCCATCGCCACCGCCTAGGGCCGCGTCCCTCGGGGCAGCCGCCGCCGGCCCTGGTGATGGTTGGAGGGTGCAGAGCTGTGTCAGGCCGGGCCGCCCCGCCCACACCCCGTCCTAGGGGACCCCGGCGTCCGGGCGGCCCGAGGCCCCGGAGCCCGGTGCGGGGCCCATACGCCGAAGGCGAGCGAGAGAAGCAACCGGCGCAATGGAGAGAGGGAGGGCGGAGGGAGGGAGGCAGCCTGAGGCCGGGCGGGCGGCGGGCGGGCGCCGGAGCGCTGCTGAGCGGCCTGTCTGCCTCGGAGCGGAGAAATCACATCCATATGGCTGGGCCCCCCGCCCCCGGCCCGCCCCCCGCTCCCCTCCCGCGCCGCCTTTTCTTTCTTTCTTTCTTTCTTTCTCTCTGTCTTTTTTCCCCCTTCTTTGGGGGAACTGGAAGCCGTGGCTTCGCTCCACGCCCAGTGGGGGAGGGGCGGGGGAGGGGTCGGGGTCGCGGTCTGCGGGGGGCGACCAGGCTGTTATTTTTAGCTCCGCGGCAGTGGGCAACAGGGGAGTCGGGGCGGGGCAGGGGGCGCGTTTTGAGTTGCGCGGGGCGTGCAACTACTGGATGCCATCCCGACTTTTGCAGCGACACTGAGCCCTTCGGTGTTCCTGCCACCAGCTCCGGGCTCTCCGGCGGCACTGAGGCCCGGCTCCCCAACCCAGTCTGGACCCCCATGCCCTTAGCAGCCACCTCCTGAACCCCATTTCCCATCCTCCTAACCCGTGCCGCGTGCGCCCGAGCGGCACGAGCGCTCCTGCGGCCCCGAGGCTGGGGCAGCCTGTCTGCTTGTCAGTCGGTATCTAGCTAGCCTTGTCCCCCTCCCCTCCGGACATCAACCCCCCTACTCCGGCCTTGGCCTCTGCTATTTCAGCGGCCCCAAGCTCGGTTTCGGTCACTCCCTCGCTTCCTCCTCCCCTCCTCTACGAAAACATTTGCAAGTTTCCAAAAAAGCCACCGAACTGAGCGGCAGCGGGCTGGCGACTCCGCCGGGCTCCGAGGAGGCGCCGCAGACTGACACCGAGACCGAGCAGCCGGGCCCGCCCTGGCCAGGCCCCGAGTCGCTGCTGCCCCACTCCGGCCTCCCGCGCCCCGCGCGCCCGACCATCCCCCCCAAGCCCCGACTTACTCCGAGCACGCCGCCGCGGCCCCCGCCTTGCCATGAATGTCGGGGCCCCCCCGACAGCCTCCCCAAGCCAGCGCCCCGTCCGCGGCCCCGGGGGGACTTCATGGAGCTCTCGGGATCCCCCCTGGCCTGCCTGGCCTCCTGAGCCCCCCGCCTGGCCGCCGCTCCGAGCCGCCGCCCGCCTCGCGCGTCCCTCGCCTCGGCGTCTGTCGCTCCCCTCCCCCCCGCGGCCCGGAGCCTCTTCCCTCCCCCGCGCCCTCCCCGGGCCTCCTCCGCCCCTGCCCCCTCCACCGCCTCCCTGGAGGGTGTGTGGCGGGCAGAGCCGAGCCCGCTGCCCCCCACCCCGGGACTTCTCTCCAGAGACCCGGCTCGGGGTCTTTCGGCAGAAGGATGAGTGTTTGGGGGCGGGGGATGGAGTCTAGGGAGCTCTGACATCGGGACCTGAGAACCTGGACTGGGACGCTGTCTCCGCTTTTGCTTTATTCTCTCTTTTAGAGAAGCACAGACCACCCATCACCCCCAGATCGTCCAGCCCTTGCGATGAGCAGGCGGGCTCCAGGAGAGGAGCCACTGCACAGGTCGCCTAGTACTTCGCGCGCCTCGGACCGCGGCGCTGTCCGTGCACCCGCGGTGGGGACCCTGAGGAAGCTGCTCCACCGCCTGCCAGAGTCAGGCTACGCAGCCAACGCCCTCGCGTCCCGCCCCGCCCTTGCCTGGTCCTCCATCCTCTGTCCCTCCCCTAGTCCTGGGGTGTAGCGGATCCGAGACCCTCATAGTGCTCCTCCTGCTTAGGTCTGAAACTACCGGGAGAGTGTGTGTGTGTGTGTGTGTGTGTGTGTGTGTGTGTGTGTGTGTGTGTGTGTGTGTGTGTGTGTGTGTGTGTCCTCCTGCTTAGGTCTGAAACTACGGGGTGGGTGTGTGTGTGTGTGTGTGTGTGTGTGTGTCTTTCCAATCCGGGTATTTTAAGATGTCTCGACCTATCGGCTGCTTGCCAGGCATCTCCGGCTCTCCCACCGAACCCAATTCGGGCGCTTCGAGGCTACAAGACTTGGGGCTTAGGTAGGACACACTCTTGTACTTCACCTCCTTCCATCACGCAGTCCCCCAAATGCTGGTAGCTATCTTGGGACTCTCAACTTAGGGAGAGAGGAGGTGTGTGTGTGGTTTTTGTACTCCATACTGGATGACCCCTGAGTTCTAGATCCAGGATTTCCAAGCCTACCAGGTGGGGAGCATCAGGCAGCAGAGGAGGTTAGGCGTGCTTGGAACAGAGGGCTAACCAAAGGACTGCTGAAGGAAGCCATTTTAAGTGTGGTGCCCTGAAAAATACTACTGGGTTAAATGGCACCCTTGCTTGGTTACTTACCAATTCTGTGTCCTAATCACTAGGCCTCTCTGGGTTTCTTGGCCTCAGTTTTCTCATCTGTAAAATCGGAAGATGTCCATCTGATTCAAAGGAACCTTGAGGGTTAGTGCAAACCCAAGAGCTTCAGGGGTTCTCCACTAGAATTCTGTGCAAATGAGCTCAGACCCCACCTCAAAAAACCCTTGCTCTCCATCTCAAGGATGACCCTGCCTCTCAGTGTGAATGGGAATCGTCCTCAATCGTCTTCAAACATTTCTTCTGCCATGCCCCCCTTCTGTGCCCACTGTTCCTGTGTTTCTTGTCCTGGTGTTCAAAGATGGCTGTTTCCTTCCAAACAACTGTCCCGAGTAGATATAGTCCGCTAGACTTCTGGACTGCTCAAACTCACACCTCTGCCTGGTTTCTGTTGTTTCCTTGTCAGGATCCCACTCCTCAGTTTGGTATGGAGGACACGCCTCCCAACCTGTGTCCCCATGTCCTCCTTGGGCATGTGGGTGTGAGTTCAGGGGTATCTTTATGGTATGCATGCTCTTTGAGAATGGAAGATCCATAGTGCCGTGGTTTGCATATAGATATGACACAAGTTTCATGTGACCACTGTCTTTTCCCTTGGTGACGAGAAATGAACATAGGTAGTGGAATTAAGAATGAGAGAAATTTGCCAGGTGGTGGTGGCTCACGCCTTTAATCCCAGCACTCGGGAGGCAGAGGCAGGAGGATCTCTGAGTTCAAGGCCAGCCTGGTCTACAAGAGCTAGTTCCAGGACAGGCTCCAAAGCTACAGAGAAGAGAAACCCTGTCTCGAAAAACCAAAAAAAAAAAAAAAAAAAAAAAAAAAAAAAAAA
>PVIU01004452.1:0-126763 GCA_004026605.1 Ondatra zibethicus | reverse complement strand
ATATATATCTGCTTATAGAAATATATTGACAGTCACCTTCTCAGCATAGAAACATAAATTTCACAAGTATATAACTCAGATCCTCCTTAAAATGGGCTGTGCATGCCAGGTGGCTACTATGTTATTGCAGATCTAACCTCTGCAGAGAAGAAGCAGGGGCTTGTGGGAAAGCTGGATTATCACTCTTCTATTAATGGGGAGAAACATCCAGGAGTTCAAGTGTGAAGGACTTAGAGATACTAGATTTCACTATCTGTGGACTGCTAGAGATGAATCAGAGAGGGAGAAAACAATGGTGTGATTCAGAGATACACAGCCGGTTTGGGGCAAAGGCTGGTCATAATAGCCATGATGGGAAGTGTGAAACTGAAAATTGTGTTACAGTGGGACAGGAAAATAAAACACACCTAAATCCAGTTGATTAGTAAACAGTTTGTGTACTTAGGATCTGTCAACAGCAAAGGGTGGTTGCTGTTTTCTTTTGGCTTGCTTTTTGTGGCCTTGATGGAAAAGCACACCATATCAGAGGTTTTTGTAATTTATTTATACATTTATGAGCACTTTGTATTTGTTTTAACTAAAAAAAAATAATATAGCAACACTTTCCATTTTGTCACCTTGAATTGTGCATGAGTCAAGAGCTCCAAAAGAGTCCAGGGTGGCAGTGAGCGTTAGGCAAGCAAGATGACATCATCCTGCTCTGCCCTCTAGACGCATGCCAAGAGCTCAGATAGGGCTCGCGGAAATCCAACACCTTTGCTAGATAAGAGCACTAGGCTGAGGTGGAACACTGATCCTCTCCGTCCTCTGGTTCTTCTGAGGAAACAGGGGCAAGGGTGTATCGGAACTGATGAAAGGCACACAGAGCCTGGGTTGTGTTCATAGAGAGAACACATCTGTGACGAAGGGCGTCTTTGGAAAAAGTCAAGGCACATTTCATGGGTAGAGTCTCTCCTTGAAGTAGCACAACCCAGGTTTATTTGTGTATATTGTTTAGACGGTTTCAACCCTGAAAAGTCAGTTTATAGGCTTTTGGCAACTATGAAAGAAAAAGAAAACATGCAAAAGGTTACCTTAAAACCAGAAAGTCTTTATGCATAGGGAATAATAGCTTAGTTTCAGCTATACCTGTAAGCATCTGCTGAGATCGTGTAAAGTAAGTAATGACTGTGTTCTTAAAAGACCCTTTCTATATCACTTCAGATCGTATTTTCCCAAAAGATAAAATATCTGTGGTATTATTCAGCTTTTTTATTTTTTCACGTTTGACAAGCATTTAAAGAACTCTTGGTGCACATTTAAATAAAGAAACTTTTTTTTCCACCATTTTGAAAATTAAAAAAAAAACACATTTGGATATCTGTTCAAATTTAGTACTAAAAGAAGACTATTTCATTTTTGCTACAAACAGCAAAAGATAGGTTCACGTGCGCCTTAGAGAGTCAGTTACCAGCCTTGCCTTTTGAGTCCAGTGCTGCAGTCTCTCCTACGATGGACAGTTCTTGTGACCCATGTGTGTCCTAGGGTAAACCCTAAACTTGTACAGGTGCAGCAAGGCGGGGCGAAGAGTGTGGGAGCTAGCCGGGCTGTGACAGGTTCAAGCGTGTTGGCGTCAAGGGAATCCACAGCTATGGCATTTCTCTTCTGCTTTGTGTTAATGAGTCCAGCTTTTGACCCAACCTGTTGCAAATGGGAGCTATTCAGGAAGACCAAAGTTCTTGCTGTCACCAGGCTCCTCTGAATCTTTGTTCTTCGCTTCCACTTCCTTAGTCCTAGCTGGAGCAGCAGAGGCAGAAAAGGCAGGCCCTCCTACTGCTGCAGCATCAGCTGCTGCGGCAGGCCTAACAGCCCCTTCCTGAAAGCTGCGGTTCTCCATGATGGACTCTGAATGTCCCAGGCCAAACTGTGCTTATTTGTCGGAGGGCAATAAATACGTTGAATGTCATTATCGGCTTCAGATTAAACCCATCACTTTTTAAGATACATCTTCGTAGAAAACAATTTTAGCTTCATTTGAAAGAAATAGTCAAGATAATTTTCACTTGGCTTTCTTTTAGATAGAATTCTTAGGTCCTAATTTGGGGACTTTTCCCTTCAAGTGTTGGACAGGCATAAAGTTCACGGAGGCAGGACTTTGTTTAAACAGGAAAATTGCCGAAAGCCAGAAGACAGGGAGATCTTATTAACTGATGAACTATTTTTGCGTTACCCGGCAGAGTGGAGACTCTTGAAGAGATTCGAAATAGCTAACAAAAATACAGTCAAAAACAAAACTAAAGTGATAAACAATGCAAAGAAATGAAATTTCCCCAGGGTCCCTTAAAAGTGCACTGCCGTCCTCAACACTGAAGATGTTGCGGTAACTGAGCTTACATAGAGGCATGCATTTGTTTTATTTAACAAACTGATTCTGATGTTTCTTTCATGTTATCTCTTAAAATATTTCCCACAGAGCCAAAACCAACCATAATATGCAAAGATGGAAATGCCAAAACCAGCCTAAGATGGAGGATGGGGCTTGCATTTATCCAGGTTTTACTCTTATTTATAGGGAAAGAAAAACAAATGTTTTTAAAGATTCTGTTGTTCTGTTTTCTCTTAGGTTGCTTTTTTTTTAAGATAAAAATACAGAATAACTTTTTAAGGGATTAAATAATATGTGGCACAATGGAGTACTACACAGCAGAAAAAAAATAAAGACAGCTTGAATTTTGCAGGCAAATGGATGGAGCTAGAAAACATCATTTTGAGCGAGGTAACCCAGACACAGAAAGACAATTATCACATGTACTCACTCATAGGTGGTTTTTAAATATAAACCAAAGAAAGCCAGCCTACAAACCACAATCCCAGAAAACTTAGACAACAATGCAAACACTAAGAAAGACTTACATAGATCTAATCTACACGGGAAGTAGAAAAAGACAAGATCTCCTGAGTAAATTGGGAGCAAGGGGACCTTGGGGGAGGACTGAAGGAGGGAGGGGAAAGGCGGGGAGGGGAGCAGAGAAAAATGTAGAGCTCAATAAAAATCAATAAAAAAAGAACAGCTGATACTGTGTTTGCTTAGACACTCCAGAAACATTGAAACATAAATTGAGTGTGTAACAAGGCATTAAGTAAGAAGGGGCTGAAGAGATGGCTCTACAGTTAGAGCACTGGATGTTCTTCCAGAGGACCAGGGTTTGATTCCCAGGACTCACAGGGTAGCTCATAATCCAGTCATCCATAACTCCCGTTCCAGGGGATCCAACGCCCTCTTCTGACCGGCATGGCTCCTGCACTCACTCACAAAATAATGAAAAAGAAGAAGTAAGCATAATTAAGGAGAAATAATAACATTTAAATAAATTATAGTTCCTCAGTTATGTTTCTTCTTTTTTAAAAAAGAGAAAGAGTTACTGGAGTCAAAAGAATAAAAAGAACTATAGTCAGATTGATGGCGAAAGTTAATGGTATCTGCATTTTTAAAATTTGTTTTTAAAGACTATCTCCACTGCAGGAGTCCCTGCTATGGTCGGGGCTCTCTGCAATGGAGAGAGGTGTGGGAGTCACTCCCTCTCCTGTGTTACTCAACTATCCCAGGAACTAGAGAGACTCAGACAAGGTTGCTTGGGATTAGGCACGAAAATAATGGCTTTCCTAATTGTTCCAAGGGGTCCTGTGATTGGGCTGGAGGCCAATACACTTTGGCCACAAAGCCTCTCAATTAAGAACAGTCTGCAGGCCGAGTTCCTCAGTAAGAGCATGTGAAAGGGCTTCTTTTGACTTTTGATCAAATCCATTTAAAATCTTTGCCTTGGGACCCTAAATATGTCTGGAATGCCTCATACCTGGGCAGTCCTTTTATTAGATGCTTTTTCTTAGTGTGGAATTTCTGGTCAGTAGGGTTACAATACTCTCAAGTAAATGTGTTCACAGGAAAACATTGCCGTGGATCTGGGGAGAAGCCAGTCTACCTTTGTCTCAGCTCTTGGAGGCAGAAAGTTGCCTAACACTCCTGTGTGGGCACTGAGCTGCACACAAGATAAACACTTAGTGAATTTAAAAACCAAAAGCAAAACCAAAAAACCTTAAACAATGAAACACACTAACAAGCAGGCTTCTTGAGCTTGCAGAATATGCACAAACCAAACAGGTGATGCAAGTTTCCAGAGACTCCTTTCTGGGTTATTTTCTCAGTTACCCATGGTGAGGGCTGCAATGTTTGTGCTCTTGGGCGAACAGAAGAAGTTTTCCACCCTGGGCAGATGGAGCCCGTGGCAGTGTGCCTGCTTGTGGCTGTCCCCTAATCCCTCCTGCTTTGAAATGCTCATTTGTACCAGGAAGGCAAGTCCCCTGCTTGGATCTGGTCACAGGGCTGTGAAAAGGGCTTTCACTTCAGCGCATTTCATTTTCTCTTCGTGTTTGAGACAAAAAAGGGTTGGTTAACATCTAGTCCTGGAAACATGTTATTGGTGTCTTTTCTATGCTTTGAAATGATAACACAGCATTTATATAATCCTGATGAAGGATTTAGATGAGTCCCGTTAAGAGTGACATCCCTATTTCAAGTTGGAGGAGTTAGATATAGCAAGTGACATGGCTGAGCCCCAAGCAAGAGTTAGGGTGCTCTGGAAATTTCTATAGCACATGTACACAGCCTCAGGTTGCTCTAAGCTCTCCCACCTGGAGCAAAGCACATCTTCAGAGAGAGGAGCTAACACTCCTGGTAGTCTGATAAGGAATTCCAGAATTTGGGAATTTGTGAACACTTAAATGTCAGCCATGAAGATTTGGAGAACTGGAAAAATGTATTTATCCAAGTTGAAACAATATTTGCAAACTCAAACTTCAGAAAGAGCAAAACCCTGTGATGTGGGGCAGGTATGTGGGGCTGAAAGGAATGACAGTGGCCATGGCAGAATGGTACATTTATGGTTATTGGAATTCTTGACACCATCAGACATGCTTGCATACCTTGAGCTAAGAGCGAATAATTCCTACTCTACAGTTGTTTGTTCATTTGTTTGTTTTTGTTTCATTGCAGAGCAATTTTTCTATGTAGAAGGAGACAAGCTCAGATATTTGTTTATGGCCATCCATATGACATTTTTTAAAAGCTGTGATTTAAAAAAAATGACTGAAAGTTCAGTTGTGCTGAATCAATACCTTTTTCATCCCTTCTAAACTAGAAAAGAACTTAACCCAGTGCCATCACCACCCTGTATTTCTCTTGACCCTTCCTCAGCTCTCCTCTCTTTGAGCTCCCCCTGGAGGTCAGCATCTTCCATGAACAGGTTCTCTCTGCCCGTGTCTTCTGAGAGGGGTGCAGGCATCTGAAGTGGGAATCATCTCAATAGTATTAGTGCTAGGAAAATAGCAATGGAAAGACACTAAGAGGAATATTTATGTGGATCTCCCCCAATGTCTTTTTAAGTAAACAATACAGAGAGCATACTCTATGTGTAGGAATTGACAGGCATTCCAGAAAATTCAGAAAGTTGTGGAAATAAAGCCATATATGAGCAACCATATGTCCTTCCTTGCTGACACCTAAATTCTCTTTTACTAACACTCCTGCTTTGATCTTTTAAAGCAATTGTGTCAGCAGGATTCATTTCAAATTCTCCCCTTCATTGCTTTATATTTCCCCATTTGCATACTCTCATTCTTTCTTCTGCTTTCAATTACAGTCAATTTTCTGAGGATTTCTACCTCACAAGCTCTCTGTCTCTATCCTGGATTCTTCTGGGTGACAAACTCATGCTTCCAATTTTCTTTTGGAATTTCCAACGAGGATGTTTCACAGTCATTTCAAATCCAACACAACCAAACAGCCATCAAGAGCTCTAACCAGTATTTGGGAAATGAGCATCAGTGGCAGTGAGCGCCCCGGGTCTAGATGGCCGAGGGGCTGAGACCTCTGGGAATGCCTAGCAGCGCAGGGAAATTTGAGGGCTCCGAACAAGGTTGTGGGTGAGGAGCAGTGAACACAGCCAGTAGCCCACCCACTGCTCTTTCTTTTGACTCAGAGTTTTCCTCAGTCTCAATGCTTCCAAGCTCAGCTTACCTCTAATGCAACCGGTCTTCGCGAGCTGTATGTGTGCAGCGCCAGGAGGGCTTGCCAAATGGTGCTTTCTTTTTTCTCCCATTATCTGTCTTTCCCTTGTCTAAGGAGATGGGAGACTGAAACCAGATGAACAAACAACAATCTAGCCACATTCAACCCACATAAAATACTATCTCTCTTTTCATATTTATATGTAATTTGTAGATTTCACAGGGAAAAGACTACCCCTGAAAATAAAAAAAGGCAATCTTGAGTCCCAGTTGACATTCAGCACTTGAAAACCAGGCCTTTTCTTCCTTCATTCTGCATCTACTTGAGGCGTACTTGTGGCCTGCCTCTGCTCTGAAGCAGCTGAATGCAGCCTCTCAGGCCCAGCACAGCCCTGCCACCTCCTGAAAAGGCTGCTGTTCTTGCTACCCCTCCCTTTCAGCCTTGCAGCAATTCACTGCCCAACTGGACGGTCTCCGAATCCAAAAGGCAACCTCTTTTGATGCTGACTTTTAAATGCAATAGATGCCGCCTTCTTTTCGTCTTACACACGGTTGCTGTTTAACAAGAACATGGAGACTTTCCCGCAGGAATCACAGTAGACTCTTTCCTTGTGGAGAATCACAGTTAATTAAGAACACGATTTTGGTTTTTAATGTACAACTGGGTACACCATGAAAATCTTAGCAAGGTGGAATTTTTTTTTCTCATGAGAAAGAAGCAATCACTTTCCAGGGACAGCCCCAAGGGTGAAATGAGTTACATTGTGACAGCTTACAAAAAAGGCCATACAGTGGAGATTCAATTAAAAAAAAAAAAAGACAATAGGCTCCATTGAAGAAAAGTCCTGTGCTTTTCTCTTTAGTTTTTTCTTCTTCACTGTAAGCTACAAAATTTACATAATTTTTCATGTTTTATGGACTTTAAATAGAAAATATGTTCACTTACAAGGCAGGTAATTACCTTTAGATATTTTGAATTCATCATCCTGAAAGATCTTTTATTATTATATCTACTGGAGTTAATTGAGCAGTATTGCATATCACTGGCAATATTTTTAATTAGAGTGTTATTTTGTTGAGCTAGTTTACTGAAGAGCCATGTGTTTTATTTTATAATGCTAAAAATTCTGTCTCTTTTACACACACACACACACACACACACATACACACACACACACACACACACACACACACACCCAGACTAGATGAATGAAGGAAGTTAGCAAGGCTTGAAGAGTGAAGTTTCCCAATTTTTGTTAGTTTGCGTGCAGTGCTTACACTGGGAAGGACTGAAAAATGTCTTGTGTTTAGAGGTAGAGCAAGACAGTGTTAAACTTGGCTCAGGCTTCGATGAGTCAATCATTAGGCTTTTGGAACTGCATTCTGAATCTAGTGCCCATCTGTAAAGAACATGTAGAGACTAGGGACTAGCATGACTCCCTTCAAGTCAGGATACAGTTATAATATGATCATCTCCTTCACTATCACTGACTCCCTTGTGTTAGTCATCTTTTGTCACTGCAATGAAGTACCCAAGATAATCAACTTAAAATCCTGAAAAGTTCATTCTGCTCACAATTTCACAGTTGTTTGGTCTTGTTGCTTCAAGCCTCTGGTGTCACAGTAGTGCATCATGGTGGGAGCATGTCTTGGAGGAGACCTTTTTACCTCATGGCAAGCAGGAGGCAAAGAGGCAAAAGAAGAAAGACGACAATCCCAACATCCATTTCAAGAATGCCTCACCAAGGATCCAACTGCCTTCTACAAGATGCCATCTCCAAAAGGCTCTTTTGCTTCCTAATGACCCTACACGTTGGGGATCAAGCATTTAACATGTGGGTCTTTGGGGGACAGTTGAGTTCCAAACTATATACTTACACAATCAATCATGTATTCCCTCGCAGTTCTGTTTAGAGAAACAAAATAAAACTAAATGACATTTGTCTTTAAGACATTATCCCACTGGGAATTTTTAAAAATCTAAGAACCTTAGGAATTTAGTCTAAGGGAAATTGCTAAGAGGATTTGTTCTGGATGCAATGCCAAGAACTAGATAGCCTAATTAGTCACTTCTACCATTACTGTACCTTAGTCTGCAACATTGATGCTAAGGACCAAGTTTGCACAGTTTGAAGGATAGTGTTTGTGTATTGTTGGTTGTTGTTGTTATTGTTATGTTTTTGAGTAGTACCACATTTTTCATTATCTTCTTTTAATCAGAATACAAAACAAAACGATTATCATGCCATTTAAAGACTTACACATCCTTGTATTTAACTGATATCTTCCCCCCTGCCCTATTGCTCTCCCTTGATTTTCCCCCTCCCAGTTTTCTGGGTTATTCTTGTACACACATATACACATAGCCATATCATCATGCTTCAGTAGTGGGAAAGAGTATTGCAGGCAAGTGAAACAATATGTATTATTCCAAGAGATAAGAAAGGTATAGCCATATCTGTATAAATAGAGAAAAACATTAGAAATCTAATTACTTTGTAACCTAAGCTTACTGGGCTATAAGATTCTGAACAATTTTATTCCTTTCCTTTTCTTTCCTTTCAAATGTAAAGAAGCAGCTTGTGTTAAGCTAGCACACAAAGCAGTTGGTTTCAGTGTGACATTTTCATACATCCACGCTATTCTACTTTCATTTTGTTCTAGCACTGCTCTCACTTTCTTATGCCATTTTCAATTTTCTTCAGTTTTACAAGGAAACCATGTTGCCTCTATTTTTTTAATTGCTTAAGTACCCAAAAAGAGGGAAACAAAATTCATGATATTGGGAAGAATTAAACCTGGAGAAATATTATTTTCAAAAGTGCCATAGAGCATTGCTCAAAGTAGACATTTGAAGGCAAGGGCAGGACATGAATGCTGGTAGCTTAATGGGTGGTACAGGAGTTCAGTTACAGTGAAGAGCCATCCAGCTACTGAGGGGGTCCCTAAGGAAAGGGTCAGAGAAAGGGTAAGGTCCTCAGCAGGTCCTAGATATCAGAGAATTTTTATTATCCTCTCACTTCCTCCTATCTCAAGATTCTTCTTTTTATTTTGGTTTCTGTTTTTTCAGAATTTTATCCTGCTTTGTGTTTGCTAAGCCTCATAAATCTGTGGGGGTTTGGGGTCTGTTGTTAATTTTGGATGTTTCTCAATCATTATTGATTAAGTTTTCTTTTAGCCCTCTTTTGAAATTGCTACATGATTCTTTAATGGTCTGGTTTCTATTTACTGTTATTATTTTGTTCTTTTCTATTTCAGGCTGAGAAATTTCTGTTTACTTACCTCGTTAAGCTCATTACTTCTTTTCTCAACTATGCTCTAGCATATCAATACTTCTGTAGATTATTCATTTATGTTTTTCCAGAACTTGATGGGATTGTTGAAGACACTCTATAAGTCATAGAACATGAAGAGAGCAAGATGCTACTGTTCTGGAAGTTTTATCCTTACCAGTCAACTTTCACAGCACTGGAAGCTGCTATGTATTCTACTAGAGAAGAAATGTGATCATCAATCATACCCCGCTGGGAAATCTGCAGCCCGCAATCATGATGGGCTTGGCAAGACATGTGTATGTGTGTTAATAATGGCATGTATATGCCGGGTATTGGTGGCTTATGCCTTTAATCCCAACACTCGGAAGGCAGAGGTAGGCAGATCTCTGTGAGTCTGAGGCCAGCCTGGTCTACAGAGCAAGATCCAGGGCAGGCTCCAATGTTACAGAGAAACCCTGTCTTAAAAAACCAAATAATAACACCGCTTTTGGGTGTATACCCAAAGGATGCTCAATCATACTACAAGGGCATGTGCTCAACTATGTTCATAGAAGCATTATTTGTCATAACCAGATCCTGGAAAAAACCTAGATGCCCCTCAATCAAAGAATGGATAAGGAAAATATGGTTCATTTACAAAATGAGGTACTACACAGTGGACAAAAAAAATGACATTTGCGGGCAATGAATCTAGAAAACATCATATTGAGTGAGGTAACCTACACCCAGAAAGAAAAATATCATATGTACTCCCTCATAAGTGGCTTTTAGATATAAAGCAAAGAAAAACTCCAGCCTATAATTCACAATCCCAGAGTACCTAGAGAACAAAGAGGACACTAAAAGAGACATAAATGGATCTAATCTACATAGGGAGTAGAAAAAGACAGGATCTCCTCAGGAAATTGGGAGCATGGGGAGCATGGGAGGTGGTAGAAGAGGAGGGGAAAGGAAGGGAGGGGAGCAGAGAAGAATATATAGTTCAATAAAAACAATTTAAAAATATAATAATAATAAAATAATAATAATAATGGAATGACCATTATGGAAGTAATTAAATAGTTTCTGACTGGATTGAAGTCTAATCCACAATATGAAACCCATACCTGGCACTATTTTGGGGCTAAGAACCTATGCCTAGACAGGTTGTAGACCCTATGGGAGAACATACAAATATTATTCTGCCAAATGGACATAATATAAACTCTTAACTAATGACTTGTTGTTATATCTGCAGATCACTCTCTCTCTCTCACCTAAAAAGCTTCTATCTGCAGGAGATGGTGATTAACATGAATGCCCACAGCAGGCTACAGTATAGGGACTAAGAGATGTCAGAATGTTCAGCCCTAAATGAAAAATACATACTGTATGTCCTCCTCCCAAACTCAGGGATCATTCCAAAAGAGTAGCTGGGAAGAGTGTAAGAACCACAGACAGTGGATAACTGCAAGGAAATTGTCTTTTGGATATAACAGGGCAGCTGAAAATATGAATACACAGCAATGGTTGCAACAACACAGTCAAGATCTATGGGATCTCCAGTCAGAGCAAATCCCAGCATGGGAGTTGAGTATGCAATCGCACTCCTACCTGTGGGGCTATTGGCTGTTGTTAGTTTCTGGGAGATAGAGAGACAGTCTTCTCTAAGATCGAGGTCTCTGTTATGGTAACCTCACTTCAGTGGAAGATCACACATCAAGAATGTTAGTGTAGCACAAATTGGTCTTGAAGGATCAAAAAATGGGACATGAAGTTGGTTGGGGATGCAAGGGAGGTATATCTGTGAAGACTTGGAAGAGAGAGGGTGAATACAACCAAACATGTTGTATGAAACTTGCAAAGAACTAATAAAACTCTTTAAAATTTTTATTCTTATTATTTTGCTTATGTGTGTATGTATGTGTGTGCTGGTACTTATGGAGCCCAGAGTCTTCAGATACCCCTGGAGTTATAGTTACAGGTGGCTGTGCACTGTCTCATGTGGGTGCTAGACACCCCTGGAGTTATAATTACAGGTGGCTGTGCACTGTCTCACGTGGGTGCTAGAAACTGCTTGAGTCCAACACCAGTACATGCTCTTAACCACTGACCAATCTCTCCAGCCCCAGGATTTTATAATCTTAAGAATAAATCTGTCTTTCAACAGGCCTATGATGCAAGGCCAGTGTCAAGAACATTCTTACCTTTTCCTTTCTGTGTATGAAACAAAGTCTGAAGTGGCAGAAGTTGAAAGTAATGCCCCATGTATAAGTCTTCTCTCCTAGAAGTAGACCTGCACCTGCTTTGGTGAAACCTCTTCATCTCTCCGTACTAGACCCACAAAGAGATTCTGTTTGCTTGTCATAGAAAATCTGAGTGGGTTTGTGGACATAGAGCCCATGAAGGTGTGGGTGGTTCACAGAAGGTTATGTCCTTAAGGACATTCTTTTGCATACTGGATCACATTAAACCTTGAGCAACTCATTGAAATGACTGTTTAAGTGTCTAGACTGGCTGGTGGTTCCATAAGCCTCCTCTCCTAGTAAACACGCAGGGCCTTGCCTCTGAGTTTTAATGTCTTGCTATAGCTGGGAGAAGTGACTTGCTGTGCAACCGTGTTTGTTTCTGATGTGTTCAGAGAGAACCACTGGTTTTCAGCTTGTTATCCTTTAGAATGAAAGAGGCATGTTGTAAGTTTTACATGTGTCAGAACTAATGACAGAGGCATCTTTATTCTTCAGAATCAATGTCACACTCTGAGTTTCAGCCTGTGTTTCTGAAATTCATCCATTAAAAAAACAAAAACAATGTTATTACGTTGCTTTCCTTCAGGCTTCTTTGTCTCAACTTAGCTGATTTTGAAACTTCTCCAACTACCCCTGGTGGCCCCCACATTTCTTCAAATTATGGTGATCTAGTTTTCCAGGGATGGTCCCAGTTTATGAATTCTTTAGAAGTCAGATGATTACAGCATCCCCTTTCACTGTCTCAAAGTGTTCCAGTTTGGCAAAAATTATGTGGCCTCCCTAATTGTAGTAAGTCTTGCCTTGAAGCCATCTCTGTCTTCAAATGATCTTCACAAAATATGATTATCTCTCTCTCTTATAACAGGCTACTTGGGATTTTTTTTCTCAGTCCATATGGTAATGTCTCAATCTGTCATTCTATCAGAATGTCTTCTTAAACTTATGCAAACTTTCTGAAGAATGTTTGTGTTTTTTAATGTATAATAAGGTAGGGAATGATGGCAGTGTTCTAAAATGTTCTGAATGGAAAGTCAGTACAAGAACACAGTGACAAAGGGTCTTTCATACTGTGAGAGGTTATTCTTTTGGCATAGAGAACCTCTGCCACTTGGGACTGCTAAACTGTAAGTCTGTGAACAGAAAAAAAAGACTTTTAATATTCAGAAACATTTGAAACAGTCATTGTGATGTATAGTGGCTTGTATATGTAAATGCATGCAGGAATCATTAATTTAAATATCAGGATAGAAGCTTCATTGGATTTAGGAAAGTTTGTTGTTTTATTGGAGTGCTCAGTTGATTTTCTTGGAAAGAATAAGCTAGCAATGATACTCAGAGAACACAATTCACTGACACTCAGGGATTGGAGGGATTTGAATGGGTGTGACCCCTCTATAGACTTGTGTGCTTGAGTGCTTAGTCCATAGGGGAGTAGCATTATTAGGAGGTGTGACCTCATTGGAGTAAGTGTGTGCTGTGGGACAATGATCTTTTATCCTGTTACTTGTATTATTTTTAATAAAACACCGATTGGCCAGTAGCTAGGCAGGAAGTATAGGCAGGGAGATCAGGCAGGCAGTAGAAGTGGGGCAGCAAGAATTCTGGGAAGAGGGAGGTTTGATTCTGCAATCATGACCCAGCCTCAGAGGAAGCAAGATTTGACTGTCTTGCCAAAAATGGTACCTAGCCACGAGGCTAACACAGACAAGAATTATGGGCTAATATACATTATAAGAGTTAACAAGAAGCCTGAAATACTAGGCCAATCAGTTTATAATTAATGTAGATCTCTGTGTGTTCCTTTGGGACTGAACAACTGAAAGACCGGGTGGGACAGAAACTTCAGTCAATAGGTGTGGCCTTGTTGGAGGAAAGTATGTCATTGTGGAGGTGAGCTTTGAGGTCTAATATATTCTTAAGCTATGCTTAGTGGTACACAGTTGCTTCTGCTGCCTGTGGATCAAGATATAAAACTCTCAACTCCTTCTCCAGTTCTATGTCTGCCTGCATGCCACCGTGAAGATAATGGACTAAACCTTTGAAACTTCAAGCCAGCCCCGATTAAATGTTTTCCTGTATAAGAGTTGCCATGGTCCTGGTGCCTCTTCACAGATAAAAACCAAAGCTAAGACAGAAGTTGGTACCAGGGACTGAGGTATTGCTATGATAGGCCTGGCCATGCTTTTGTTTGGTAGAACATGAACCTTGATACTTTGAGTTAGGAAAGCAGTGAAATGCTTTAAGAGTTGCTTAATGAGACAAACTAGTAGGAGCATGAAAGACAGTGGTGCTGAGGGTGATTTGAATTGTGGGGGCCTGACTCAAGAACTTTTAGAGGAGAAAAATTTTAGTATGTTTCCTAGAGATTGTTTTTGTGAAGAAAGTGACGGCCTTTTGTCCTTGTCTGAAAAGACTGTCTGAGGATAAAGTCAAAGAGTTTTAGACTAATTTTATTTGTAGAGGAAATCTCAAAAGAGTCTATGACTGACTCTGTTGTATGATTATTAGCATTCAGTTTTACAAAGATCTATAATAAAAAAGAAAGTTCAGCAAGGAAAAATACAAAATGTACAAAAAATACAAAATTTGATGAGAAAAGAGGCACCAGGAAGTGGATTAGAGCTAAATGTTATGTTCAAGGAAATAAACAAATTAAAGGAAAGCCTGATGTCAAATAAAAGGGAGTGGAGACCTCAGGGCAAGAGACCACCCATCTAAACTTCCAATTGTATAAAGGAATTAAAGAACAATTTACATCCAGGCATGGCGGTACATGCTTTTAATCCCAGCACTCAGAAGACAGAATTACCTAGTTCTCTGAGTTCAAAGCCAGCCTGATCTATAGAGCAAGTTCCAGGACAGCCAAACTTAGACCATGAAGGAAACTATTGAAAATAGAAAGCTGGTGAAGATGTATTGAACAAGGGGGCCATGTTCCAGGCCCATAAAGCAGCAGAACATGGCAGATTTTACAGCATATTTTTGGGTTTAGAGTCAAGGTTAGAAGAAAGAGGTTATGTAATCTCCCTCTGAAACTAAGAAAAGCCACTGTGGCCAGGTGTGTGGCAGGGTGTCCCTACATGGAGGGACAGAGAGAAGGACACACATGAAGCTGTGAAGTTGAATGATGTATTGCCCTGGAGACCCAAGATGTTGGAGATACTAGAGTTATGGGATACCTGCTGAGGAAAGGTGCTAACAGAGAGTGGAACAAGCTAAGAGAAAAAAGTGTGTTGCAGTTGCCAAAGTTGAAAAAAGTTGGGGATCCAAAGAGTGTTTTGACATCAGACATGGAGATGCGAATTTGGAGCTAACCCAGCTGGTTTTCCATCTTTTTTTGTTCAAGCATTTTCTCACTATACTCTCTTCCTTATGTTTTGGAATGTAAAGAATATCCTGTGTCATTCTATGTTGGAAGTATGTGATTTGTTTTGTGATTTTGATTTTATAGGAGGTTATAGTTAAGAGATTACATAAATCTCAGAAGAGACTTTGAACTTTGGACTTTTAAACATGGTTAAGGCTGTGATAGACTACAGGGACTTTTCAAGTTGGGTTAAATGGATTTTTCACTATGTTATGGCTACAAGCCTATGGGATCCAGGGAATGGAAATTGGTGATTTGAATAGTTTTGGCCCCACAGACATATGAGTCTGAGTGATTTCTCCACAGAGAAATCCACTGTGAGGAGGTATGGCCTTGGTGGAGCAGGTGAGGCATTCTTGGAGGAAGTGTGTCATTATGGAGGCAGGTTTGGCAGTCTCATATATGCTCAAGCTATGCCCAGTATAGCAGTTTTTCCTTCTGCTAACTTGGGATCAAGATGCAGAACTCTCAGCTCCTTCTCCAGAACCATGTCTGCCTGCATGTCATTGTGTCCTGCCATGAATATAATGGACTAAATTTCTGAAACTGAAGCCAGACCCAACTAAGTGTTTTCTTTATAAGCGTTGCTGCAGTCATGGTGTCTCTTCACAGCAATAGAAACCTTAAATAAGACAGGGATGCACCACAGTGTAGGCCTGACACTCAGGGAAGCACCTCAAGGTAGCCAGCACTGACACTCAGGGGTAGACCTCAAAGTAGCCTCAGTGATTATCTGAATTACGGACTTCTCAGTGTGGTACACTCCATGTGGTGCCCTGTTTATTAAATGCTGAGATATTTTCTGCTGGATAGGAAATTGTATTAATATGATGGCAATTGTCATGATAATCACTAAAATTAATGGATTGGTGCACATATGGTATTTCTCAGAAGACACACACTAGGGATTCTAATGGCTTTTTGGTTTGGGCAGAAGACTGTTGAAGTCAGGTCATCTTATTATGTAGTTTCATTGGTGGAAGAAATTTTAGTAACCAAACATCCCAGACAAGGAAAGGCTACACAATTACCCTGAGAAAATATGAATCTCTCAGATAATGGCTTGAAGAACTTTGGAGAAGCCTGGAACATTGACAGGTTAGCATTCAGGCTGAAATTAAATTCTCAGGTGACATAGATTACTCACTTATAATATACAACCTGTTGTTTATTGAGAAATTGTCTGCCAGGACTCACTGAATGTCCCTGACCTACATGAGGAGTTTTTCAAGTGGAGGATCCATCTAGGGTCCCTTCTCAGGGTCAGATGATGCTGTATTATAAGAGGTCGCAGCCAGAACCTTCTCTTTGCCCCCTCTGCAGTGTCTAAAAACAGTTCTTTCAAAGGCAAGACCTAGGGATGTATTCTTAGCCCCACCCTTGATTGTTACCACAATTCTCCTAAGCTGATATTTGCTAAGCCTGCCAACAATGACCGCTTACTTATTTTTTCTCTTTACTTCCCATTGTGCTTACACTGTTTATTAACTAGGATTCAATCATTTATCCCACCTAGATAGGAGTTACCCCTGACTAGAAACTAAAAGGGTACAATCATCTTCCCATTCTTGGGTGGAGCAGGGTAGACAAATGTGCTGAGTCTGTTTTGGCAACTCTAGTCAACCAGTATCCACTCACTGCATCTACTCTGCCTGCCATTTGTGCTTTGTGATTTGTTTTAGTTTGGTTTGATTTATTTTTATCAGGTTTTGGTAAATAGCCCAGATTAGCCTTGAACCAAAATTCTGTCTTAGTCCATCATCTGGGATTGCAGGTATGTGTTATTGCATCTGGCTTGTCCCCTGTATTAAAAAAAAAAATCCAAAAACAAAAGCAAAAACATTTTGTGGCTGTTGTTTATTGAAATTATTTAGGTATGGTAAGGTGAAAGTTCAGGGGATGCCTTCAATAGAAAAGATGATGTGTTCTAGTACAGATCTCAACAACAGACTGCAGAGCACAATGAGGACATAAGGAGAAATGATACGAATGGCCACTAGCAGAGAGAATCAAACTCTGAGCAAGAACCTTGAACGCAATTTCTGTGGGAAATGAATGAATAAGCCAAGTTAGAACTGGCCCCTTGAAGAATCACTTCAGGTTGTAGTTGTCTGACATAGGCCTTGGGTCACTGTCAAGACAAATCAGAGGGACCTAACCTCCCACCCCACCCCCAAGTCATTTGCTTTGAAATTAAACACTGGAGAAATTAAATGCTGAAAATAGTGTTAATTCTTCATGACAAATCTTTACTATCAGCAATCATTAAAATTTTATTTTCTTTAGGTAAATTATGAGCAAGCCTTCAGTCACTTCATTGACAGCTGTTAGGCCCTTCTTTTGGGTCCAGTTATTTTAAGCTGGGGGGGGGGGAGAACTACCAATTAAGTGGCGCCTCCTTCTTTGATGACTCTCCAATCTGATTGTGTGGAACGTCCCTTGTCATTCTGAGAAGACTCCAGCTGCAAAGGTTACCAGAAGATCCCTGAGACTCCTGCTTGAGCACATGCTAAATTTACAATCTCTATTGGAAACCTGAAAGGCCTTCAGAGGACTGTCCTCTCAGAATGAGAGGGAGAACACCAGATGACCCTGTTCACCCTGCAACTATTCTCAGTCACTCCAGGAAGACTGCACCTCCTTGGCTTCAAAAGACTGTTATTAGTGTCATACCAGGCTTGTGACTGACTCCTGAGCAAGGCCTGGGATTGGTCTATAAGTGAGTTCTCTGATTGGTGGAACTGAAAGCTATGGGCATGCAAGCCATGATTAGGGAAATTATAATTTGAGCACAGCATACTGTGTACCTTTTCCAGCTATATAACCAGGCTACTTCTCAATCTTGTTAGATTACTTTGGAAGGTGTTTGCTCCAGTATAATAACATTTGGCCCCAACAAAGACATCTCCCAAAAATATTACATATGTGTGTACTTGAATGTGTGTCTGTCCTTGATAGAATAGGATGAGCTAGTTTCATAAAGATCAGAAGTGTTCCTGTGACTTTTGTCCCCATAGCTACATAGGAGCAGTGGGAAGGTAGTTGAAAAGTTCTAGAAAGGGTTTAGAAGCAAATACAGCCACAACTGTGAAGTTGGATGAGAGTTACCTTCTTATTACTGTCATCAAATACTTGACAAGAAGCAACAGGAGAGAGGACATGATATTCTTGACTTACAGTCTGAGTAAATACAGCCCAGTGGGGTGGAGAAGGCACGGTGGAAGGGATGTGAGGCCACTGGACATGTTATGTCTGTCTACAGACAGAAGCAGCCACTGAACAGGAAATTTGGCTGAGCTAAGAAACCACAAGGCCCAACCATAGTGACCATTTCCTCCAGATAGACCTTACCTCAGAGTTCACTCCAGGCTGTGAACCAACAGTGCAAATAATACAGGCCTTTGGGGGAGAGAGTTCACACTCAAGCCACAAGGCTAAGGAAATATTTAAAACTAAAGTGTCATTTCTCAAAGCATATGAAACTCACTTGGGGAAATATAAGACAAAAGAAAAAGTTACTAGAGAATTTAAATCCTTACTTCCTCTTCTAAGTTAGGGACTTGGGTGTAAGTACCAGTCCTTAACACAATAACCTAGGTCATAGTGCCCCAGCATTTCACACCCATGGACCTAACTAACCTAGATTGCAATCAGTTCTGGCCACTGAACTTCCACAGTTTTCTCCTGATGATAACGTTTCTTGAACAGTTCTGATAACATTTCCTAAACACAAGGTTTTATCTCGAGCTTCATCGTTCAACTTCTCTCTCACCATTTCTCAGCATTCCAGCCACAAGAATTCTGTGTGGCCTTTATGTTTCAAGCACTTGCACTACATCCTGCTAATTAGACCCATTGGCAAACCTGTCAGTACAGGAGTCCTAGCTTGGCACATTGTACATTCCCTACACGGGTGATGGGAAGTTTTGTCTGTACTGCTGAGTTCTCCTCTTCTGTTGTTGGCTGAGGCTGTAGCTTCCCAGGTTGCAAGTCAATCATACTGAATGAGTATATTCCTAAATCACTGGCCCTTATCTGAACTTAAGTCTCACTGTGAGTAACTAGTCATGCCTAGACAATAAGTTACATGATAATATGTTCAACATCCTGGCCTGACTTGCTGTCTTCCCACACATTTTTATATCAAGAACATTGGCTTGTTTTGCAGTTAATTGGCTTTACAGCTTTGCCCATACTGTTTCATTGGAGGAGCAGGATTTCCTGCTGTCTTCAGTTAATCATTTCACTTGATTGTTGAATTTTCCAATGTGATTATTTGATAAAAATCTACCTCCCATACTAGACTATAATTTCTAGAATACCAGTGAACTAATCTTTAAAAATATCCACTGCATTTCTAATGCTTGGTAGAAAGCTTGACACTTAGTAAGAACTAAATAAATATTTGTTAAATAAACAAGCTAAAATGTTAACACCCTTGAGAGTATTGGACCATGTAGTTTAACCTTCATCTTAGAATATATTGTGTTATTCAGACTTGCAAAAGAGCTTAAGTAAAGAATTGAGATGCTCTTGGGAAAATAATGCAACATGTTAGAATTCACAGGCTTTAGATTAATGATCAGTTTCAGAGAAAATGAATTCAAAGACCTTCTGACCTAAATAAAAGGGAACATAGACCCGAATAAAAATGAAAACCAATTCCCGTTGCTTAGAACATTCCTAAGCTCATCTTGACTCCTCTTATGATCCTCTTGTGAAATCTGTTTAGATAATTTCCTCCATTCCATGTTGGCAACAAAACAGAACTAGATTGATTAAAGAACTCAACAGTTCCGAGCTATTGCACAGTCAACAGAAGGTTCATTCTGGGGGCACTTTGGGTTTGGCCTCCAACTTCCATATTTATTACAGAAATTAATTGGTATTTCTTGATTCCACAAATGCACTCAGACCCAAGTTGATAACTCAATAACTGAAAGAATTGAGGCTGTTTTCTCTCTCTTCACTTATAGAACAAAGAATTTTCCTTTCTCTACATAAAAGGTTGAAAAATAAGACTTGGAAAGGCCTGATGCTAGTATCCTCAATTCCATGGACTGTTCACAACAATGGAGGTAAAATGGTGAAATGCCAGCCCAAACGCCAACCTCAGAAACAATTTCAAGTTTTCTAGGAACCATGTTTAAGAAGTGACAGGAAATAATTTTAGTAACTTAATCATTAAAAACACACAATTTCTGCATGCAAACAGTAAGAAAATTTAGATTTTTGCATTTTTTGCTGTCTTGGAAGCTTAGTGTGTGCATTACATTTATAGTGTGTTTTAACATAGAGGAGCCACACTTTTCTATAACATAATTTTTTACTGATTATTTGGGAATTTCATATCATGTACCCCAGTTGTGTTCATCTCCCAGTCCCTCATATCCTCCCCTCACCCCTGCAACATCTCCTCAAAACAAACCCTCCAAAATCAATTCAAAACAAACAAACAAATAAAACACATCTCACTCCTCTGTCGTCCCAACACCTCTCCATCCATCCTAGTGGCATTGCGAGCTGCGGTGCGTCACAGTGTAGACCCTTTCATCCAATCAGCCCCACCCACAAAATGCCTGCAATGAGTCATTGGTCTGGTTCACCACTCTGGCACACCACCACAACTGGAGAGTAGCCATTTTTAAAGAACTAAATAGTCACCCACTGGGTTGTATATCTCTAGAATATGCTTTGGTGCTTTAACTTCCCATTCAGTCTGAAGAGATACTCACATTTCCTACTACTGAAGCTACTGGCAATCCCAGTGAAAAGGCCAGCTATGAAATTTCCGGCAAATTTTAGCAGATTTGACCCATTCAGAAGTGGCAGTGGTCACCAAGGTATAGTCACTGTACTTATGCCATTGTTGTTACTGTAGCTAGTACTACATATCTCATTTTTATCCAAGCCCAGTGTTACCTAAGGATGGGGAGGAGTCTCCACAAAAGTAATCAGACCTGAACTGACTTTCTCAATGCATGGTCCTTTTATAGCCATTCAGATTTATTTTTGTATTTCCTACTCTAGGTCCTTCTAAATATCAGGTAGCATTCTTCTAGGCTGGTGATTTCCAACATTCTTAACGCTACAACCCTTTAATACAATTCTTCATGTTGTAGTGACTCCCAACCATAAAATTGTTTTTGGTGCTACTTCATCACTGTAGTTTTGCTACTGCTATGAATCATGTTATAAATATCTGATATATAGGATATATCTCCATTGTTACTAATTGACTTAAAGGTGTCACAGCCCACAGGTTGAGAACCACTGTTCTAGGCTAAAAACCTACAGATGTTAATAAAGAGCTATTTTAGATTTAGAATTTTAATAGAGATGGCCAGTGAGTTTATGAAGAACAAATGAATTGAATTGACTCTATTTTTACAAGCACTACTGTAGACGAAACTTTCTGTCCTGCCTGAAACTGCAGCTGTTCAGTCACAAAAACACACACAGAGGATTACATTAATTATAAATTGGCCTATTAGCTCAGGATTATTATTAACTAGCTCATGCAATTTAAATTAATCCACAATTCTTGTCTATGATTAGCCACATGGTTTGGTACCTTTTATCAGTGAGGCATTCTCATCTTGCTTCCTCTGCATCTGGCTGGTGACTGACTCTGCCTTTCCTCTTCTTAGAATTCTTTTAGTTTTGTTGCCCTGCCTATACTTCCTGCTTGGTTCCTGGCCAATCAGCATTTTATTAAACTAGTACAAGTGACAAATCTTTACAGTGTACAAGATCATTATTCCACAGCAGACTACATATAATTTCTCACATTGTTTTTTTAACTTATGAGTTTATGCATGCATATGTGTGCACACATGTACACGCATGCACACAAGTACTTGTCCCTATAAGTGTCTGCACAAATGTGAATGTGGATGCCTGAAGAGGCCGGTAGAGGACATTGAATTCCTTGGAGCTATGTAGTTGCAGATGTTTGTGGACTACTCTACCAAGCTTCTAGGATCTGAACTGCAGTTCCCATGATTGAATAGCAAGTGTTCTTAACCACCAAAGTCTTTTCAGCTTCTTTTATATTTTAAATGCAATGAATCATGAAGGTTACAGTGTGGATACTGACCTTAGTCTTAGATGATTTTCAAGCTGTGTTGCTTAAATCTACTGCTGCTCTGCAGGGCCTACTGAATCAATGCCCTAGGCAAGTCTGGATAAAGTGGACTCCAGCATCTTTCCCCATTATCTCTGCATGGGTTCCATCATCTTGTCCCATTCTCTTTGCACTAACTCCATTTTGCTCTTGGTTGTTTTCTTTTAGTGCTTCTGGGCAAGATCCCATATGAATAAATGGGTATTGTGCCAAATAGGAAACCATACACCTGAGGGAATTGTCTCTGTTTTGATTTGTCTGAATCTTTCCCCAGCACTTCCCATATTGCATGTTTGTCTTTCCAACTATGCGGAGATGTGCACTTTTCCCTTAGAGACTTTGTTACCAAGAATTTAGGGTTTTTTTGTGCAATTGCTTAAAGAAAAGCCTTTTAATACCACATCACTTCTGTTCAACTTTATTGTTTCTATTGTCTTTTGTTTATTAAAATAGTCCATGCTTATAGTAGGAACAGAAAAATAGAATAAAGAAAAAAATAAAAATTGACCACAATGGCAATACACAGAAACAGTGTTAATGTTTTGATTTATTTCCTTGTAAGTTTTAGTGTGTATGTATTTTAGACTTAATTGGAATCACATTTTACATGGTTTGCATTATCATGACCTCATTTCTATTTCATGAAAGCATAATTGTTATTAGCTTTTAAATTCTTAAGTCATATATGTTTCATGATTTACTTAGCAGTTACTCTATTGCTGGAAATGGCAAGTGTTTGTGATTTTTCTTCATTAAAAGTTATGTTTTAGTTAGCATTCTTGTACTAAAATGGCACTTCAATGAACATGGATGTTCATAAATTTTTAACAACTTCATGAATTTATTTTCTAGAAATGGAATTACTAAATAAACTTTCTAAATGTTTACTATATATCTCCTTATTGAATCTCCTTGTTGTTGCCTTATTAAATCAAATGTAACCCCAACTGAATATGTGACTGTTAAATTAGCCTTTTCTGGCTTTGAGTTCAACTCTTTAAAACAATATTTTTTAATTGCAATTAGTTTTTTTTAAAAGATACTTTGCTTTTGTTTTATAAGTCATTATAGCTTATCATTGAACACACACACAGAGACACACACCATATTCTCCTATTTCAGAGAACACACAGTACTATAACAAAGTACAATAGACTGGGTTGCTTATAAATAAGAGATGGGCATTTCTCATAGTTCTAGAGGCTTTCAGTCTAGAAGCAGAGTGGAAGCAATGGTTAGGTTCTGAATGATGAACTATTTTCAGTCTGCAGGCCTTTGACTTTGACTATAGGAAGGAAAGTTTAAGAAAGCCTTCTGGGACTCCTCTTACAAGGTCATTATTCATGATGGCTCCACATTTATAACTTAGTTACTTCTCAAATGGTTCATCTCTGAACACCATCATACTGAAGGTTTAGATGCCAACAACATGAGTTTTGGAGGACAATGAACCCTAAAGCTACAGCAATTCCCAGATCAAACTTCTGAGATGTGAAGAATTAATAAATTATTCACATGGGTGATATATTTAGGCTAACAAGTCTTGGTCTACCATACTCATTATGAATGCAAATGAGCTATATTTCCTTACCTTTCAATTCTATTGATTGCTTCCCTTTGTATGTTGAATTGAATCAGGTGTGTATGTGTGTGTGTGTGTGTGTGTGTGTGTGTACAGATACACAGAGACTTGCTCATAAGCACTTTTCCTATCCCTTTTCATTCTATCTTGAGGGCCTTTTATTCTATCACATGTTTTGTATTTCATGGAACACTCATAGATGTACCTCTCTAGCTCAATGAGCCAAGAAAGAGATCTTGAGTATGTGCTGGATGACTTTTATCTGTCAGAAATAAAAGCAGTTGTATAAGAATAAAGCTCAATACATTTCAAAAGGAACTATATCAAACTAAACTAGAAAAAATAATAGGAAATTAAGAAATTAAGAGAGTCCTTTGAAACTTCTGAGCTCTTATAAGCAGAAGAAAGGTAGAAATGTTTTCTCAACTGCAAAACACAGGCCACATTTATGGAGGAGGAAATATGATAAAGGCAGCAGGACTAAGAGTCCAGAAGATAACCAAGAGCCATGTCATTATGTTATGAATTGTCCAGTAGATTCCACTGATTAGGTCAGAGCTCTCCTGATCAATCACATATCAAAGATTGCACCTGCCATCTTGGGACCAAACCTTTAATATCTAAGCCTCTCTTGATGACAATTTATGTCTAAACCATAACAAACTGTGAATGGGTTTTGCATGGGAAAATAATGTAAATAATATATGGTGGCTCTCACTTTAAACCAGTTGAAATATATCCATGTTCCTTCTTCCTTAAAGTTGGGTTGACTTGTTCTGTGGGACAATAGTATGTAGCCTGTCAATTATATTTCAATAAAATGCTGATTGGTCAGTTGCAAGGCAGGTAGTATAGGTGGGACAACCACACAGGAAGTTGAGGTGGGAAATGAGAACAGGAGAATTCTGGGAAGAGGAAAGCTTGGTCTGCAGTCCTGACCTGGCCACAGAGCAAGCAAGATGTAACTGCCTCACCAAAAAGGTAAAAAGTCACATGGCTAAAATAGACAAGAATAATGAGATAATATAAGTTATAAGAGTTAATAAGAAGCCTGAGCTAATGGGCCAATCAGTTTATAGTTAGTATAGACCTTTGTGTTATTTCTTTGGGACTTAACGACTGTGGGAACCAGGCAGGACAGAAAACTCAGTCAACAGACTTGTGATCTATGTCCAACCAATGGAATGCAACAGGAATAGATCTACAGTTTTCAAAACTGATTCAGAGGAGTCATGAAGCCTCCACTTGGTTTTCCAAAGTATTCTGATTTAGAACCCTATGTGTCAAGGTAAGAATATCACTTTCCTGAGGCTTCCATGCTGTGTGGGAAAAATTCCATTTCTTACCCTTTAGTTTGAGAGTCTTCATTGAGTTTAAATATTAGATAACAGTATACCGTGATTGGCAACATCTCTTATTATGAGGTTTCTTATGCATTTATTAGCTCTTACCCTACCCATGACTTAATCGTTCCTTGACTATGCTATTAAGTTCTGACAAACAACCCCTCTACTCCATGATGTCCTCAGGCTTGCTACAATGAATGCACCTTGACCCTATGTAGCACAGCAGCTTTAAATGCTTGGGACAGGATTCAGGAATTAAGAAAGAGGACTGAGTGATATATTAGGGTTAAACAGGGCCAGAGAGAACCCTCTATTGATATATTAGGGTTAAACAGGGCCAGAGAGAACCCTCTATGACTTCTTACAAAGATTAACTAAGGCTGTACAATGTCAGACCCTGAAGCTAGACATGCACTAATTGAATCCTTGCCTTTTGAAAATGCCAGCTTAGAATGTAATAAGATCCTTTGGCCTTTAAAGAATAGATCAGTACCCATAGATGAATGGATCTTGCTTACAATGAATGTTGAAACATTTGGTGATAGTACTGAAGCTTGGGTAGGAGAAGCGATTTCCAATGGTAGGAGGAGACACTGAAATGCCAAATATTATAATTGTGGAAGAATAGGATATCTAAGAAGGGACTGTAGATAAGGAATTCCTAGAAATTATGTCTCCTTTAGGAATGGCAAGAATAGAAGGACTCGGCCTTCTGGTATATGTAGGAGGTGTGGCAAAGGCCGACATTGGACTAATGAATGTAGGTCAACAAGAGACAGATATGGCTGTTGCAAGAGGTGCGCGGGCTGTGTTCCTGGTGCCTGGTTCCCAGCACAGGGCCCCTTTGTTCTGTCCCGCCTGGCTCCCGGAGCGTACCTGAAATAATTACACTAAAACTGTATTCATTTAATAACTGCCTGGCCCATTAGTTCTGGCCTCTTCTTGGCCAACTCTTACATCTTAACCTAACCCATATCTAGTAATCTGTGTATCACCATGAGGAGGTGGCTTACTGGCATGAGTCTAACCAGTGTCCATCTTGGGCCGGAGACACATGGCATCTGCCACACTGCCTTCTCTCTCACAGCATTCTGTTCTGTCTACTCCACCCACCTAAGGGCTGCCCTATCAAAAGGCCAAGGCAGTTTTCTTTATTTAACCAATAAAAGTAACACAAATACAGAAGATCCTCCTACACCATTTCTCCTGTCCTATTTAAACAAAAAAGAAGGCTTTAACTTTGACATAGTAATATTACATGTAAAAAAACAGTTATCAAGCAAGAACTACAGTTACCATATTTAGATCTATTTTATTTTTTATCATAACAATGGAAAACTATAACTATCCATTCTTCAACTCCATCAAAGACTCCAGAAAGATATAATATTACCTAAGTAAACAAGTAATAAACTCTAGAAATGACAGAGGCATCTCGCTGCCTGGACAGTCACCCAAAGTTCTTTTGTACCGTTGGGGCATCCATCTTCAGCCTACAGGCCCATAGTATCCAGCAGACATTTCCATGAAGCAGGAAAATTCAAAGACAGTTTAGTTACTTTCTTCTGTATCCTGTAGAGTGTCTCGCAGACTCTTTCATGAAAAAGGAACCCTGAAGGATCATCTCACCTTTAGGAAAGTTCAGCAGTCCTCTCTCTGTGTCCAGAGAGAGATTCTTTGTGTTCAGTTTATGGAACAGTCCAGGCAAGAGCACTTTCTTGCCCAAATGGCAAACCAACTCCATAAGGAGCCTCTTCAATGCCCATCTTCCTCTTGAAGTAGCTGGTGCTGCCAGGAGCAGACATGTCACATTGTCATGAAAAGTCCTAAGTTATTAAAACATTAAATGCCATATTCTGTCATCTTTGAAAGATATGAAGAATGTCTATCTAACTGAAATATACCTCTATGTATCTAGAAAATCTAACTAACATGACTAGAAGTTGACTATATCAATGATTATCTATTAACAACCTATGTTTCCTAATTATACATTACATTTTTTAATGAACTACACAATCACGATACCTTAAACAAGATCAGAAATACATATATATAACAAAATTGACCTTAAATTTATATCAATAAAGCAAAATTTATACTGATGTAAATTTTCCATATCTATATCATCTCCCTCTTTAAATTTAAATTTAAAGAACATTTAGAAACAATATTTGGGAATATGGGTGTAGACTTCGTCAACTAGCAGGCATAGATCCAGCAGAAATTATAGTGCCTTTCACAACTGATGAGATAAAAAAGTTATGGAAAGACAATAAACCGTGGCAAAGAGCTTGTGCTAATTTTTTGGGAGAAATTAATAGTAACTATCCCAAAAGTGATAGGCTTAACCTTTTAAAAGAACTTCTTGGATTCTTCCTCGAATCGTATGTGATGCTCCAATAACTGGAGCCTGCACATTTTATACTGATGCTAATAAATTAGGGAAGGCAGGTTACAAATTGGACGAATTGAGTAAGGTGGAACAAAGCTCTTATAATTCTGTCTAGAAGGCAGAATTATATGCCATTCTCATGGTGCGGAGGGATTTCAAAGAACCTCTTAATATAGTTACTGACTCACAGTATGCAGAAAGAGTTATCTTACATATTAAAACTGCTAAATTTATACCAGATGATGCAGAACTGACTTCATTGTTTATCCAGGTACAAGACATGATCAGGAATAGGCGTTGCCCTATATACATAACATACATCCAATCCCATACGGGTCTGCCCGGTCCTCTAGCACAAGGTAATGCAAAAATTGACAAAAGACCCTCCTATACCACATGGCAACCCGATACCACCAGGAAACTCCTTGGGGGGGCTCTCACAAGCCCTGATGTCAAACAAGGCCCAGTCATTCCCAGTCACTGTGGAGACTATGTCTCACTAGGAAAATTAAACAATCCAGTGCCTACTGTAAAAAACCAGACTGTTCTGGATGATGGGATAGACCTGGAAGATGAGTAAAAAACTCCAGTAGGAAATAGGAAACTTATATTTTGGCAGACTTCTATAAATGATCAAAGACCAAAGCTAAGAGTGAGTATAAATGACATTGTAATTGAGGGATTACTAGACATAGGTACAGATGTGACTATCATTACTCCAGAATCTTGGCATCCAGAGTGGCTTCTTCAAGAGGCAGATATTAAATTCAGAGGAATTGGAAGCATATCTCAAGCAAAACAAAGCATGAGGTGGGTTGAATGCATAGGGCCAGAAGGATAGAAAGGAAGGCTGTGGTCATATGTAGCTAATATTGCAGTGAATTTATGGGGCTATGACATATTGCAGCAATGGAATACCCAGGTTAACATTCTTGCAGTCCCCAAAACTCATGTTTCTGGGAAGTATATTGCAAAATACTATAATAAAGGTCACCAGCCATTCAGGCTGTACAAAAACACAAAACAACTAGCAAACCTTCAGAGGTACCAACAGCCTTGTCTCTAAAGTAGTTAACTGAGAAACCCATATGGGTTAAACAGTGGCATTTAACAGAAGACAAACTGCAGGCTTTATAACAGCTGATCCAGGAGCAATAGGATGCTTACCATA
This sequence comes from Ondatra zibethicus, assembly GCA_004026605.1. Classification (NCBI taxonomy): domain Eukaryota; kingdom Metazoa; phylum Chordata; class Mammalia; order Rodentia; family Cricetidae; genus Ondatra; species Ondatra zibethicus. The sequence goes on along the minus strand of PVIU01004452.1, from coordinate 98,231 downwards.
TTGAAGAATCAACCAGCCCTTTGAATTCTCCCGTATTTGTTTTTAAAAAGAAATCTGAAAAATGGAGAATGGTGACAGATCTACAAACTGTCAACAAGGTAATTCAATCTATGGGTCCTCTACACTCTGGAATTCCTCTGCCTTCTCTGTTACCAAAAGGATGGCATCTTATAGTCATTGATTTAAAGGATTGTTTCTTCACTATACCTTTAAAAGAAAAGGATTGAGAAAAATTTGCTTTCACAGTGCTTACTTATAATAATCCTTAGCCTAGTAGGAGATACCAGTGGACCGTCCTCCCACAGGAAATGCTCAATAGTCTCACCCTGTGCCAATACTTTATAAATCATCCATTGGAAATAATATGCAATCAATTTCCTTAGTCTATAATTTACCATTACATGGATGACATTTTGTTATCTGACTCAAATGCAGATCCTTTAGAATGAATGTTTGAAGAATTAAAAAAAAATTGCCTAAATGGAGATTACAAATTGCTCCTGAAAAAATACAAAGAGGAGATTCTGTCAATTACCTAGGCTGCAAAATGGGTTTACAGAAAATTAGAACACAAAAGGCACAACTTAGGAGAGGCCAATTGCTGACTCTTAATGACTTTCAAAGACTGTTAGGAGACATTTCCAGTCTATGGCCAGCTGTTGGAATAACACCTTCCTAATTGTTCATTTAAACAAAACCTTAGATGGTGACAAAGATTTAAATAGTTCCAGAGAATTTACAGCTGAAGTGGAAAAAGAATTGGTTGTCATTGAATAGATATTACAGGACGTACATGTAGCTAGAGACCCATCAGAGATCATAGTTCCTTTTACTGCTGATGAAATTAAAAAATTATGGGAAGACAATGAACCTTGGCAAAGAGCTTGTGCTAATTTTTTGGGAGAAATTAATAGCAATTATCCCAGAAGTTATAGAATTAACCTTATAAAGAGAACTACTTGGATTCTTCCCCAAATTGTACTTGTTGCACCAATAACTGGAGCTCATACATTTTATACAGATGAAAATAAATCAGAAAAAGCAGGTTACAAATTAGAAAAATTAAGTAAGGTGGAACAAAGCCCTTATAATTCTGTACAAAAGGCAAAATTATATGCTATTATCATGGTACGGAGGGATTTTAAAGAACTTCTCAATATAGGTACTGATTCACAATATGCAGAAAGAGTTGTCTTGTTTACTGAAACTGCAGAATATATATATCAGATGATACAGAATTAACTTCATTATTTACACAGGTTCAAGATATAATCAGGAATAGGCTTTGTCCCATATACATAATACTTATCTAATCCCATATGGCTCTGCCAGGTACTCTAATGCAAGGTAATGCAGAAATTGATTGATTATTGATTGGAAGTGTGCTGAAGGCCTCTGAATTTTATAAGAAACATCATGTCAATAGCAAAGGTTTAAAGAAAGTTTTATATAACATGGTAACACACTAAGGATATTATAAAGAGATGTTCTACTTGCTCTTTCTATAACCAAACACTGTTGCCGGCAGGGAGTAACCCTAAGGGTACTCAAAGAATGAGATCTGACAGACAGATGGGTTCTACTTTATAGAATTTGGAAAATTAAAATATGTATACCACATAATTGACACTTATTCAGGTTCTCAATGGGTAACTGCCTTGAGCTGAGAAAAGGCTGATTCAGTAATCACACATTTATTAGAAGTTATGGCCATCATGGGTATACCTGCACAAATAAAGACAGACAATGGTCCAGCATATGTGTCTAAGAAAAATGAAACAGTTTTTTGCTTATTATAATATAAAGCATATTACAGGTATACCTAACAGCCCTACAGGTCCAGCAATTATAGAGAGATCAAATTGAACTATAAATGATATGCTAAACAAACAGAAACAGATGGAAAATACCCCCAGAAATCGACTGCATACTGCTTTATTAAACTTAAAGTTTTGTGATGCTAATTAGAAAAGAACAACAGCAGCAGAGAGACATTGGATAACAGAAAAAACTTCTGAATTAAAGCAGCCAGTATATTTCAAGGATGCTCTGACCTCACAATAAAAACCAGGAAATGTGCTAGACTGGGGAAGAGGTTTTCCTCTTGTTTCCACAGGAGAAGAAAAGCTATGGATACCATCAAAATTGATAAATATTTCGTTTGAAAAAGAGAAACCTCTTGAGAAAGAGAAATGACAGCTCATCCATAGAGGTGACAATCATACAGGTGGTAAGAACACATCAAAAGGGTTGGAGCATGGTTCTGTTCTTGTCTTTGAAAGAAAATATTCATCTTCAAAGAGTGGAGAGACCTTGGATATCTAGATGCCTAAAGATAAAAGATAGCTATCCAGAAAGAATCAACAAGCAAAGAGAAATCTGCCTTATGATGGTAAAATTTGATTATTTGGACACGTATACAACTCTACTTTAAAATAAGAGCTGGCTTTGACGTTGAATAATGGCTATCCTTCTCTAAATCCAAGCATGTTGTTAAATGAAAAATTCAGAAATTCTTTCTCACATCAGGAGTCATCTTATGGTACAGAAAGAAGATAGATATTTACGGAAATATTTTACTTTTCTCCATGCCCATTTTGTTTATATCATATCTTTCATTGAATATATGTCTATGTGAATAATGCTTAAGCTTTCCATAATGAACAGTAGATTTTCCTGTAGTAATTTTTGAAGCTTCCAGGAAAAACATGGGGCCACACAGCAATAACTCCATCTGGTAGATATGACATCGTGATGCTGATAGCGCTACTATGAGACCATTTTTTGGGTACCAACTGCAGAAATGGTGCACCTTCTTACAACGTTCTGGCCAGAACTCCACATAAGAACTTCAAAACAAGCAAACAAACAAATGAAAAGACCCTATTGACTATTCAGAGACCATTTGTAATTATACAAAACACCAATCTTGAAACTTAACCATCATTTTACTTTTACAGGACCTCATAGAAGAGACATCGCCCCCATGACAGCAGGAAGCAATTCTAATAAGCGACATCCCCTGTCCCAACAAAGTTTGTCCTCACCGTTAGAGACACCATTTAGGGGTTTATTATTACTTGCATAGGATGGGGAGTTGGGGTGGAAATTATATAGGTCGAGAGATCTCAGAAAAAGGAAAGATTGAATGGGATAATAGGTAATTTAGTGTGAACTTATTCACACTAATAATAATAATGATAATAGTGAGTAATAGAGTGAAAAATTGTGAGCTAATATTTATGCACAATTTATACTGATATAGTTTCTTGTATATTGATACAAGTTCAAATTATATTTGTTATTTCTGTTTACAATATTTGTACACCTATGCAGTTATTTTGTCATATTGTATGCATGCTCCTGGCACATTGATCTATTTCTGAGAGAGTGTTGAGCACAAATGACACTTCACTTGAAGTTTGTCTTCTTTGGCACAATGGCCTTTGGGTAAGAAGCTGCCCATGCCTCTACCACTGACAAAGTGCACGATGTTCATACTGAACAAGCAGGATATGAGAAAAAAGACTGTCAAATCTTGCCAAGACAGGGTAAGATGGTTTTGAAAGATTCCCTGCCTCTGAAAATGGTCTGTCAGTTACTCTAGGCCTTAGCCAAAGTTGGTTGCTTCAACATTGCAAATAAGAATTTGAGCAATTGCTCAGGCATCCAGTTGTCTTTGTCATCTACTGCACATTTTGGAAGCTGCTTGATTGCACTTCCTGCCTACTCAAGTAATATATTCTCCCTCTCAGGCCTTCGATAGGGTTAAAGATTAGATAGTCATAGTTACCATCCTCTTATAATCTAGCCAAGCCATTTCCAATACAAAACTTAGACTCCTTAGGATAGAATGTTTATTAAAACATTTAGCATACATTCCTTGCTTAATATTGTTTATGCTGGTTGTAATTCTAATCTTATACTTGATATCTGTTCCTAGTATATATAGTTTTGTATTGGGTTTGGAACTCTTATTTAAACAAAAGGGGGAGGTGCTGTGGGAACTCCTTCTGCTCCTTCAGCCAATAGCCTTTAAGGTACCAGCCCACTTGGGTGTGGTCTCTTATACTGTAAATGCAGCTGTAAAGCCTGCACTCACTTTCTTGCTTCTGGCTCTCGCTTCTGGCTGCTAGACTCTGTTTCTGTTCCCCATTTGTGCAGAGGACTGTGACCTTGGACAGTGGTTTGTGCAGAGGACTGTGACCTTGGACAGTGTTCTGTAAGTCTCCCCTAAATAAATAATTCTTTATTATACGTAATTCTGAACTAGTATATCTTCTGCCATCACTCACCTAGATTTCAATCACAGTTCTGCTATCTCAAAGTTATTGTCAATAGGTGTGGCTAATAGCCAGACCTTGTATTTCCAGAATAGAGAAGAAGGAATATTTCTACCTCAAACAAAAGTCTAAGGGTCCAACTAAGGTTCCAGTTCCTTTAAAGAGATAACATTGGATTCCATCCAGGGAGTGGTTTACCTACAGAATTTTTTGGTCTATGGTATAAGCATACTGGTTTTGTTCTAGCAACAGAATGTGTAACTATAGGTGTAGCCTGTGACATTCAACTGGTCTATCCATTTCCTTGTATCATGTTAATGCACTTTTTTGTCCTACTCCTACCTTTTGGGGCGAGGGCTATTTTAAGCAATTGGAAATTAAATGCAGGTGATTTCAGTATTCACTGGAACTCCCTCCCAGTACTATTCTATATTTTTCTGTTTTATTATTTTCATATCTTTGTTCTCTTTACTATATTTCTAAATTCCATCACTTCTACCCTGGAAAGAAGTACTTTTGTGTAGACTGGTCCATGACAGAATGTTGTTTAAAAAACTCATTATTGAGATATTTACATTTATCTCCATAAGAATATCAATAATTCTCAAGGTGCTCATACTTCTTAAATTTCTTTGTATTCTCTTTCATTTTTTTAAACTTAGATTTATCAATATTTCCAAATTTCCTTAGATGTTTCCCTCTTGAGTTTATTAATTCCATGATATTCTGATTTGTCAAATGCTAGGCTTCTACTCTAATAAAACTTATAGTTTCTAGATTTTTATATCATCATTGTTTGTTTCCCTCAGATTTTAAGTTGAATGCATGGTTTGTACAGTTATTACTTTTGTTTTTTATATTAAATACATTATATATGTTGTTACTAATTTTTGAATTAATAAAATTTTAGGGAAAAACATGATATTTTAAAAGATGTACATATTATTGAGTAACTAAAGCAATATGTTGACATAGACATTTTGTCTCATACTGATTTATTATATGTCCCCCAAGCAATACTTCTACTTTCAGTCTTAGCATCTGGTGACGATTCAGCTTCTATGAGTTAGATATATTGGATTCCACATTTAAGTGAAATCTTGTGGCATTTGTCTTTCTTTTCCTGGCTTCTTCCATTTAGCATAATGCCTTACAAGTTCATTCATGTTGTAGGTTATATACAGGACAAGAGGAAGCATTTGTAAGCATATATTTGAAAATAAGCTTAATTATATAAGCAACTTACAAAACTTAATTTCAAGAAATCAACAAGTCAAAGTAACTAATAGGCAAAAAGTGAGTCAAGGGCCTGAGTTCACAAATGAACATGCACAATCAGTCAACAGATATAAAAAAAATGGTTCAATGTCTCAAATTATAAGGGGAATGCAATGTGAAAGCACAGTGAGTCAGCCTTTCATACTTGTTAAAATGACAGCCTATCAAAGGCAGCAAGCAATGGTAGGGGTGAGGAGGAAAGGCAGTACTATGCCATATGGGTAGACATGGATATTTGTCACCCTTGAAGAAGTCAGTGTTACAATTCCTCAAACAATTAAAAGGAGGGAAACCATATTGATCCAGGAATCCCATTTCTATGTATATTCTCAAAAGACGTAGAAACAAGTACTCTGACATATATTGCAGCATTATTCACAACAGCTAAGGGAAGACACTGTACATAGTGGTATACTGATCATTCATTTGTTACACATAGAAGCAAATTTGTGTTTAAAATAGATAATAATAATAGTGCTCTTAAGCATTAAGGTATTGATTAGTGTCATCCTACTATTTTGCATGCACAGGATTTTTTATATGTTCTTTTAAAAGTAGTTTGTATCTTGATCTTTACATAAGTTAACCATTTTTTTGATTGTTGACAGAGAACATTTTAAAACTTGTGTGTGTGCATGTTTTTGTGTGTTTGTGTATATGTACTTTTGGTTTCTTATTATCCCACCCTTTTTTGTTGTTGTTTTTTGAGACAGGGTTTCTCTGTGTATCTTTGGCTGTCCTGGAACTCACTCAGTAGACCAAGCTGACCTTGGACTCACAGAGATCTTCCTGCCTCTGCCTCTGTTGAGATTAAAGGCATGTGCCACCACACCCAATTCTTACTACCCCATTTTGTATGATGACTTAATGTTCTGACACCTTTGTCATACATGCTCTCAACCTTTGGAATTATATAGTTTTCCCATGTTCTAGCTTATGATCAACTCTTGTACAAACCCTATTAAAGATGTTGTGTTCTAAGTTACTCTACTATTTTACTCTGCCTTCATTTTAACTGTTTATTTACTATCAAAAGAAGAAAAAAGAGGGTTAAAAACTCCCACTAGTTTAATTTGTCCCTACTAACCTGTACTTAACTTTTGACCTTGTACAATCTGGTACTCTGGTCTGTGTCACTACTGTCATAACCATCTTAAGAATTATACGTCTTTCAACGCATGAAAAATTATTTGAAATTTTTATTATTTACATTTATTTATGGGGGGGTGGGCTCATGTACCATAGTATGCATGTGAAACTGGGGACAACCTTGGTGACTTGGTTTGCCTTATCCACCATGTGAGTATCAGGGATTGAGCTCAGGTCATAAGATTTGGTGAGAAAAACTTTTACCTGGCTCCTCAATGCATGAAAAATTACCTCTTCTTCACAACCTTCTCTCATTGTCGTCTGCCCTTAGGAAGCAAATTATTAAGTAATCCCACCTTTGGGTTTAGACGGAGGTTAAGTGCTGTCTACTTGAAAAATTGATGCTTTTCTACATTAAATTGTATTTCGAGGCTTCCTTAATTCATACTTGACTTGTGAGTTTTTATCCTATTAAGTTTTTAATTTTTTTTGGTTAACTTTTAAAGTCATTTTTAGTATTCTGCTTTTATGGCTATAGATGTGCTCTTACGTGTCTTTCACCAAAAAAATTTCTGACGAATTTTACTAATTTTCATCTGAGTGTTGCTGCCTGCTTCTCACATGCTCACCAATGGAAATGTGGGCCCCAGGACGGCGTACCAGCCCTGAGTGCAGCAGGGGTTGCCCTTTGTAGTGGTGGAGTGCTCAGCCGTCTGCTGCCTGAGAGATGGATCACCGATGGGCTCAGCCTAGCTCTCGTGCCACCGGACTGAAAGAGGACGTCTTTAAACCTTGATTGGCACAGTGAGTCATTCCGAAGCTGAAAATGTGACCGACAAAGAAATCTCTCATTTGGTTCAAATTTTAATAGCGACCATTTGGGTACTTGGCATTGTCCCGGACTTTTTTTTTTTTTTTTTTTTTTTTTTTTTTTTTTTTTTTTTTTTTTTTTTTTTTTTTTTTTTTTTTTTTTTTTTTTTTTTTTTTTTTTTTTTTTTTTTTTTTTGTGTGTGTGTGTGTGTAACATCTTATTTTATATTTCCAACATTCCTTGAGGGTAAGCCTTGTTCCTGTTTTACAGAAGTCACCATGTGAAGTTAAAAGGAATGAGGGGAGCCTCCCTTAAATGAACTCAACAGACCCGGGATTAGCCCTGGCACAGGAGATTCCTATGGGGACATAAGGCTGGGCTGAACACACACTCTCACATAAAGAAGTAGCTCTACCATCCTGGTAAACACAATTTACATTTCATGAGAATGAAAGTATGCAAAACATGCTATTATATCATGAAAATAAAGACGGCTGCCTCTATTGGCACTTAAACACATGCTTTTGTCCATGTATTACTCAGACCAGAGGAATGGACTCAAGTGGAGTATTATTTTTCAGCCAGGAAATGACAACTTTTGAAATACTTAACAAGTTTCATAGATGTTCAACTCGTTTCTGATTCATAAATAAGACTGTTTTCATTTTTAAAAGAGCCCATTTGCATAAATTTTAATAGATAAATTAGACAGTTCAGAAAATTACCAAATACAAGCTTGCCATGTTAAGAGATATTGTCTTGAGATTTTGAAGAACAGCGTGAAGCGGTGAAAGTAAATTCCCCTCCACACCTAAGTACAACGTATGCATGTGTGTGTGTGTATGTGTATGATTTCATTTTTGAAATAAAAGTCTAAAATTTGAAGAGTAAATAAATGTGTTTTTTAGGGAACAGGATACATTCTCAGCAGTTCCGTTAGTGTTTTCAGAGCACAAAGTTTGGTTGGAAAAATGAAAGCTTACCACACTATTTTCCAAAACTTGATATTCAGTATTCAAAGCGTGCTCACATTTTAGCCTATAAAATGCACTTGAATCAAAATTGTTGCAGCCATTTAAAAGTCAAGGCTTATCTGCAATCTTATATCCAACACGGAATATTGTACTTCACACTTACGTGAGATTATCTTGAAATCTGATATTTGTTAAAACAACATTCACTGAAAGATTGGACATCTTGCCACATTGTCTATTGTGGCGACATTTCTAACGTTAGGCCAGGTTTCCTACACACATCTGTCTGTGTTCACAACGTGTAGGGGGATCTCTGCAGACACTGGTGGTGGTGGTGGTGGTGGTGGTGGTGGTGGTGGTGGTGGTGGTGGTGGTGGTGGTGGTTGTGGTGGTGGTGGTGGTGGTGTGTGTGTCTTTTTAAACCCCAGTACACTGAACTTTAAGAATTTGCAGTTCTCTCTGTGAGGCTGGATAAGAAAGTAGTTTATTTAGATTGTTGAACATGATGTGAAGCTTTGTTTTATGTTTTTATTGTATCCCAAATTGGAACAAATCAGAAAAGATAAACCTTTATGAGGCTACAGTTATTTTTTGTAAGACACTTGCTAGTAAAATTGTTCTCTGCTTTCATTTATTTTTATTTTTAGTTTAAAAGCTACAGCCAAGCCAGGAAGAGGAAGACAGGACAAGAAACCTCAAATCAAGGTAAACATTACTGCAGCAGAGGTCAGCGGTGTGAAATAAACCGTACAGCAGCTCATGGTGCCTGAGATTCGGGATCCTGTACTTTGTCCCTCCCTGCCCTACTTGCCCTGTCTGTCTTCTTGATATTTCTGCCATGAAATACTTTTCTATCAAAGGACTTATCTTCCAAATGTGTGCTTCATATGGAATATCTATCTTTTTTCTCATTTCCAGCTGATAAAATGGGAAAGATATTTGGGCCTTTCTTGGTGATTCACAGGTTACTTTAATTCTTAAAAAGTTAAGGGCTTAAATTTGACAGTCACTTTTATTTGACCTTATATCTGTGTTACCAGAACCTCTCGGGTTTTAAACACGTAGGAAAGTGCTGGTGCTCTGAAAGCCAGTTCTGTTGCTTGGGTCTGTAATCTCAGCACTCAGGAGACTGAGGCAGAATTGCTGTGAGTTCATGGCCAGCCTAGGCTAGGGAATGAAATAGGAGACTGAGGCAGAAGGATGGCTGTGAATTCATGGCCAGTCTAGACTAGGGAATTAAATGTTTTTTCAAGAAAAAGAATTGTATATATAATTACATAATAATATATTATCTATTAAATATTAATATTTCTATATTCCTATATAAATTATATAATATAGCATGTTATATATAATTCTAATATATGTATTATATATAAAATTATATATCTCTCACTGCGATGCTTTAAAAAGATTAATTTTATTCTAATTTTCAGCTGAGTGAAAGGTATTTTAGAAGCTTAAAAAAGAGATACATTTGACACTTGTTTCCAGAAGCAGATGGCCAAAGTGGTTATTAAGCTCTTATGATAGTTTTGTATTTTTTGAAACTAGCTACAAAATGTAGAAGATGTTTAGAAGGAGTAAAATACAATGTTTAACACTTTTTTATTCTAGTTTATTCTGAGAAAATGTTAATAGCCCAAAAGACCAAGAAAACTACATATGCTTACAATCATAAACCACCATGCACACCTTTAGTGAAGTTAAAAATTATTCCAGCGAGCAAACCAAGTGAATAGATTAGCTGATGTAGATAATTGCTCTGTAATCTGCTACAGGGATAATAAAGTGGGAACTGAATTAAAACCATCATTAATGAATAAAAGTACTCATTGATAGAATAATTGCAAATAAAAATAGACTATACAAACTATTGGGAATACAAGGCATTCCATTGTTAAAATTACTATTATTTTTTTCTGAGACAGGGTTTTATTGTGTAGCTCTGGCTGTCCTGGAACTCATTCTATAGACGAGTCTGACCTTAAACTTATAGAGATCCTCTTGCCTCTGCCTCAGGAGTGCTGGTATAAAAGGTATGTACTACCCTTACCCAGGTTAATATTATAATTTATTCATGTTGTTCCTATTCAGAAAAAGGGGTCCTTTCTAAGAAGGTCACTTTCTTCTTCTCTTTCAAGGTGTTCACTGGAGTTCAGAAATCTCACACTATGTAAGTACCCAATACAGGTGAATTCCTTCTCCAGGAATCCTGTCCTAGCTGGAGCAGGAAAAATACACAATTTAACATCATACCACATATTATGTCTATGAGCTTTCATTCAACTAGTCAAATTGTTAAATTACAAGAAACTTTAGTTATTCATTAATTTACAATGAATTATATAACCTAATTACCATCTAATCCTTGCTCATTATATATCTTCACACCCAGCCACTTGGCAATGTTTGGTGGGTACAACACATTAGTTTTATAAAAAATAAGAAAAGGAAGAGAAAAAAGACTTTTTACGCAGATATAAACATAACTTTACAAAGTGTAATACAGCAATCCTTCCGAAAGCAGAGTGGTAAAGTTCTTTCATCAGCTAGTGACCACAGACAGACCTATCAACATGGTGATGCCAGGTTAAGTAGCACGCAAGAGAGTTCAACACACCATTGAGGGGACACAAGCCATAATGCTTGGGGTGTCAAAGGTGATATGGTTTGTGAGTTCTTACCTTTCCTTCTGTCTTTCTTTTCCCAGATACACTATTGTTGTTTAAATCAGAGTGGTTAATAGCAAGTCTGTTTAAAACCATCCCTCTTTGCCCAGCACTGCCTCTGGATTCTTCTACTCCATCTACTGACAGTCCCTGGTTATGACTAGACAGATGGCACAGAAAGCAGGACCTAGTCCCTCACCTAAAAAGCAGCAAGCCAAAAATTATCATAAATGTTCCTCATTTATTAACATGTTCATTTATCCCTCCATTTATTAATATCTTTGTGTATTTACTCATCATGTTCAAAAGAACTTTTAAACTACTAAAAATGTTTTAAACATTGTGCTTTACTCCTTTTTAAGAGCAAAAGGAATTTTTAAAAAAGTTTTCAAAGAACTTTAAAGGAGAACTTTTAAAGGAAAAGCTCTCAGGGTGTAGTAAATAATTGGATGTAAGTGGAGATAAAGAGGAAGCCAATGTCAGTTCTAGTGGTGAAAAAGATACAAAATTGGACCTCACAAGTATCCACTACTGGGAATTCACTAACTACCTTCTCCTCCTTTCCCTCTGTCTCTGGCTTCCCAGGTTCTTTCCAACTCAGTCATTCTTCTTACAGTAAGTTCTTCATGCTGCTCGAGCATTCTCTGTCTTCTTGCACAATGTGACTGAAGTTTTCTTCATAACTGATGATTTCAAATAAAATGCTAAATCCACCTAAGGCTCATGATGCTCCTTTTAACCATTGATTTATCATAAATGGTTATGTGACTCTAGATCACAAAAGACACCCTTGAAAGAATTGGTAACTGCATTAGCTAAATATCCTGTGCAGTGACTTTGTGAAATGTATTGAAATATTTAATAATCAATTGGAATTTGATATGTGTCTCTTTTCCTGTGGAGTTTTTGTCTATGACTATTATGTTTTGTCATTATTTGCATAATAATGAGAAAATATGATGAAAAAGAAAAGTTTTTTTAAAATTGCAAAACCAAGAAAATGATGGATGCTGGACTATTTCCTGGGCACATCATCTTGTGTTTTTACAAAGTATATTAATGCAAGTATTTTATATTCAAAATATATGGAATTGATTGCTACACAAGGGATGAGTACTAATTTTGATTTTTTTCTACATCTGAGACAATTCCATGTCCAAACTCATTAGGTAAAAGCCCACCTTTGTCAGCTAACAATGGACTAGTGTAGACTGAGCCATGCTAAGCTCCTAACAGGAAGAAAACACTGGCGCCTCTGAGCTGTCTTCACTTAAAACTCTGTTCTGGAAAGATGATCGTCTGAGTCTTGCTCCAACCCTCAATTTTGAAGATGCTGGGAATAGAAAATACCACTTTTTGATCATCAACTTACAAAAAAATACTAGCCAGATAGTTACTATTTTCAAAGCTTTGTCATTTTCAGATACCATAGTCTTTTCCTTCTGTTCTACTCAGTGTCTAAGTCCTTTTTTACTAAAATCTTGGAAGGTGGAGTGAGAAACTGTGTTTTTAATAGTCTCTGCTTTCGTCTTTTTTCAAATCTTCATTTTTTTATGAAAACATTAAAGCTAAGAAGACAAGAAGACTCGGGAAGACACAGGGACTTGACCTTAGTTTCAATAAAAGTAAACTTGTGATTTCATAATTGCAATTTATTAGCCACTTCCAGGGTGCTTCAGTGACACCCACATTAGCTAATGTCGTCTTCTAGCACTGAGATTATCTAACAATTCCAACTGTTCTCTATGTCAACAGGGTAAACAAACTCAAACAAACAGATTCCCTACAAATACATAACTATGGAAACAAACAAAGTCATTGGAAAGCAAAATGGTAGTGTCTTAGGATTCTGGAGCAGGACTGACTGATCAGCCTGGCCATACTGCTGTGCATCTTGGATGAATTCTTCCAGAATCTGATGACTTCCCAGGCTCATGGCTACATATATAAGGGCTGCGTCGCATGTGAAATACATTTGGCACATCATAAAACCATAATCTAAAAGGAATTCATGAGTCTCAGGACTATGCACAAACTGGAATAGTATAAATGAATTCGATTTTAAAAAGAAAGCAATGTTTATAGATTCATACAAGCATAATTTTGTATCCCATAAAAAAGGATCCCCCCTTGCAGCATGACAAGAAGATCCACTTTCCCCTCTCTAGACTATCTTAAAATACATTATCATTTTAAAGAATGTAAGGGTCTTATTTTTATTAAAAACTCTATCTTCTTTGTTTTCTAATAATACAGTATATGAGATTATTAAAAAACAAAGTTTCATAATCTTAAGTGTTCATTTCTTTAGCTAAAAATACTTCCTAAAGGAAAAATTTGTTTGGGGCTAGGAGATTAAGTCAGTAAAGTGTTTGCCTCTCAAGCGTGAGGACTGAGTTTAATTCCTACACTCCACACAAAAAGTGAATTTTATGGATTGGGGAGGAAGAGACAGTTAAGCCTAATCAGCAAGCCTAATTACCAGGCCCCAGTGAGAAACTCTGTCTCAAAACAAGGTAAAATAAAGTAGATTGTGCCTGAGGAACAACTCCTAAGGTTGAATTCTGACTTTTACATCCATGTGCACAATGTGAGGTGCACTGACACACACATGAGCACACAAATGCATACATGCATACATACATACAAATAAAAATACATAAAATGTTTATAATGAAAATAAGACAGCAGTTAAGAGCACTTGCTGTTTTTGCAGAGGACATGAGTTCCATTGCCACTACCCATGACAGGTGGCTTACAACCACCTATAACTCCAGATCCAGGGGATCTGCTATCCTCTTCTGGCCTCCATGGGCATGTGTACACATGCACACATGCACACATGCACACATGCACACACACACACACACACACATGCACATACACACACACACAATGAAATTAAAACTAAATACCTTCTTTTTCTAAAAGGTTTAGTAATCTTTCTTTTCAATATAAGCTTTTTATCTAATAAGGAACTCAAAAATAAATACAAACATAAGTCTTCTCCCACAATAATTTTATAATATTAATTAACAAAAATAGTCTTTTAGAATGGAGTAATTGCAAAACAGGTCTTAATTTAAAAATCAAAATACCTGAGGCTGGAGAGGAGTCTCAATGGTTAAGAACACGTGTTGCTCTTTCAGAGGAGGCTAATTTGTTTTCCAGCACTCACATGGCGCTCACAACCACCTGTAACTCTAGTTCTAGAGGTGCCCAATGTCCCCTTCTCACCCTTGCAGGTACTGTACTCAAACACACACACACGTACATATAGATAAAAACTCATACACATGAAATAAAAATGAGTAAGATCATTTTAAATTTAAGATAGGTCTACTGGAAAGAATATGAATAGAGATGCAAGACAGATAAAACAGTAAATTAATCATTTATTATTGAAAAATCAGAGAATAAATACTAAGAGAAGAAAAAAATTAAAATATCCTATGACTTGTGGCCCAGAGATAAATAATAATAATATTCTATTTGGGACGGCTCATGCAGTTTTCCATGTATGTATAAGCCATGTCTAGCTGTAGCAACTCCCAGACTTAAACAATGCTGAATTTATTATTGTAATAAACTAAAAGAGTCAGATTTGGTTCAGTATTTCTAAGATCTTTTGGTCAAAGAGTATATATATATATATATATATATATATATATATATATATATATATGTGTGTGTGTGTGTGTGTGTGTGTGTGTGTGTGTGTGTGTGTGTATGTGTGTGTGTGTGTGTGTGTATAATTTTATATTCATTGGACAAAGTCACTTGCTGCCAAGCCAGGTGCCTTTTTCAACCACCAGCTTCCATGTGGCAAAAGGAGAGAATTACCTTCCACACTGTGTCCTCTTACTGCCTGTGGAATGTACTTGTCCACACACAAGCACATAAAATAAGTACACGCAATTTAAGAATTGCAGTATTTTAAAGATTCTCTGGCCAATTTTAAGAATAGGAGTCCGTCATGGCCATCTTTGGGTTCATCTCAGACTTGACCCTTGTATACAGTTCTCAGGACAGCTGCCATCCCATTTTCCCTGGTCTCTGACTGTCCCTGACATGATGTTCAAACATGTCTCCTTCTGGTGATGGCCAGAAATGTCTTCATAAAGACGCATACAATTAACACTGAAGCTGTATGACTCAAGAAATAATATCACAAAACATGCTAGAGTTTACAATTAAGACCAAATAAAAGGTTTCTGCATACCATTTAGCTGATGAAATTTAAATCTAATAAAAATTACAGTTGAGTACTACATACTAAAATTATTTTGAGCAACTACATAATAATGTTTTTAATATGTCTCCTAATGACAAAAACATGGTTCTTTTTTGTTCAAGAAAAGAAGATAACATTTTTCTTAATTGTGATTCAAAATTAGTGTTCTCATCCTCAAAGTCAGTTACAACTGTGCATCTGTTAATGTCGTCTGTGACGAGACTTTATCTATTTCATCTTTCAAAAGTCTTTTCACACAGATTTCCTTGCTGAATGCTAATACCAACCCACCAGCATGTGATTCTAATCATATTTAAACCTTAAAACTCAAAAGACATTAGCAAAATTCGATTAGGTTCTTTTTTGATATATGACTTTTAGTATGTGTTGCATGTCACATTGATCAGTTTCAAATGAAGATTAGTTCAAAGCTTCTCATGCGATTTTCTTCCCCTCTTACATGGAAATCTGAAAATTGTTGCTGGAGCTCTGAGTGTGTGTGGTGTGTGTCTGTCTATCTATCTATCTATCTATCTATCTATCTATCTATCTATCTATTCCTCTGGGTTGGAGAGATAGCTTATATATATAAAGCATATATAAATATAACTTAATAAATTATAACATAGATATAATTGTAAAATTTATTTTGGGATGAAATCTTAACTCTTATTTTAATTTTATTATTATTACAACTTAGTTAAAATTATGTATATATGTGTATGCATACATGTGCCCTGGAAGGTCAGAAGAGGGTGTTGGATGCCACAGAACTACTGTTACAGGCGGTTGTGAACCACCTGGTATGAGTGCTGAGAATTGAACCCGGGTCCTCTACAAGAACACTCAGTTCTCTTAACCACTGAACCATCTCTTCAGCTCCGGTCTTGTACTAATTTTTTCATGCTCATTATTTATGATTGTCAGTCAAGGACGCATTATTCACTAGACTGTGCTGCAGCGTGCTTCACATGTATCATTTTGTAATTTTATATTGAATTTCTCAAGAAATTAATGCCTTTGCAGAAAGAGAATATTTCCAAATCTACTAAATTTCCATTAATATTAACTGAGGGCTGTTCTTATTTAAGCAAAATTTAAAAATTTGGTAGGTTTGTAAAACTAAGTCTTTTCTGTTTCCCACCTGTTTCCTACCTTTAGTCTTACCAAATATAACACCGTTTCCGAGAGTAGGAAATTAATACACTCTCCATTTTGTTTGAAAATATTCTCTTTCATATTTGTCTTACAGACTGTTCACAAGCCATGATTTTTCAGTAATAGCAAGCTGAGAATTGATCCCATAAATAAATAACAAATGAATAACATCATCAACATCTTCTGGTTCTTCCTAAACAAAGAAAGTCACTACAAACTTCCTCTGGAGTTGGAGAGAGAGCTTAGCAGTTAAGAGCACTAACTGCTCTTGCAGAAGATCCAGGTTCAGATCCTAACACTCACGTTAGGCAGCTCACAACTGCCTGTAATTCCGACTCTCGGGTATCTAATGCTCTCTTCCTGTCTGAGGGCACCAGCCACACACATGGTGCACAGACACACGTGCAGGCCAAACACCCATATGCATAAATCAAAATTTTAAAAATAATTTTCTACACTTGAAATGGATTTTTACTGCACAAATCTAGTATCGTATAGATAATTAGCTACCCACAAATAGATTTCCTTGCTATGTAATAAATGAGTAACTCAATAGTCTGCTTTTTATCTTCCCTTGCTCATGAAGTAATTCTCCTGTGCTGTGACTGATGCTCTAAAGAAACTGTGTGCATGCTCTGTCTGGTGGTAGCAATAGGCGTGGTGTTCTTTTTGTCCAGCTGTAGCCCCAGTTCATCACAGTTGCAATCTTTCACCCTCTATTCCGGTGATAATGTCACCAACACTCCATGTGTTACAGGAAAGCACAGCTTTCAAAGACTGACCCTTTCTTCTTCCTATTTTGTATGTTGGTCATGTGCTAGTAGTTTTTAAAACTCATTCAGTGTGCCAACATGGATGACATCTCAAAAGCCACTGAGTTATAACTGTGTCACTGTGGTGTGTGTGTGTGACATATGGTCTCTTGCAAGAATTGTCAGTATGTGCAGCATAGCACGAAGCTAGAATGTATCACACCCACAGTTGCGTGCAGCAAAATGAACACAAAATACAGTGGGTCACCATTCCCATCTTTAGTATTAAAACCTGAATTTCTTATAATTTTCTTGCAGAATAAAATTTATTTTTACTTAATTTACTTAGACTGAGAATAATATTGCTGACATTTGCTCTCCACTGATATGAGAGAGAGAGAGAGAGAGAGAGAGAGAGAGAGAGAGAGAGAGAGAGAGAGAATGGAAAAATTATTTATGGAATAAATTTAAAAATGATACTCTTTGTGGTCAGAGTTAACTTATTATCATCCAACCTTGAGGACTTTTGACTTTAAATTTGCACAGAGAACACAAAAGAAGACACATCTCAATTGTCTATTTTGGGTTAAGATAGTTTCAGAGCATTCTCAGAATATTTATCAAGTTGTTCTTTATATTTCAATTGAAAGAATTATATCATAAAGCAGGGTGATGTTGGAAATTTTTTGGGTGTCTGAGCTACTTGATATTTTCAATGTTCATATCATTAGTGCAAGGTTTTCATGGGTGTATTATATACATATTACACATAAACTAAATGTTTCTTTACTTTGCCCTCCCTTACTTTAAAACACCTACTTTCATGGAGGAAAAACCTAAAAAACTAGGTGGAGGCACTAGTTCTAGGCAGAGAGCTATGGTTAAGTCACGTGACTGTGTACGCTCCCTTTCAGAGAACACCTTACTCTCTGGTTATGAACGGTTTGCAGTCTCCTAAGAGACGGTGCTATTTGCTTTCCTGAAACATGGGCTAAGGATGAAAGATAAAACAGCCTTTTAGTCCACACATACACAAGTTCTTGTTTGCTTGCAAGTGTTTGGAACTTGTGATTTGGTTTAGTGATATTAGTGCCCGTTTTATTAACAGAACGGCCTTAGATGTGTAAAGAGGGAGGTTTAACTGTGGTCAACGTACTCTAGTTAAAGCAGAATTTGCCTATGACTGTGTGATGGAATGTGTCCTGCCTTCCTCATCTATACTTGACCTAAGTCAGGACTGCCTTTGGAGTGTAGAACAGAACAAAAAGAGAAACTTTCACCTGCTCGTAGGAGCAGTACCATCAGCCAAAGCCGGGAGGGAGACTGGAGTAAACCATTATAAAAGATCCATTATGCTAGCTGCTCTGGAAGGAGCTCCAGTTCTCCTTCCTTCTCATTCAGTTAACAACCAGAAATTTGCCCACCTCCTTTGGCCTTCGCCTTTTTAGCGTGTTTAATATTGTGGCATCTGGTAATGCAATGTGACTGATGGGGTTAGACAAAGAGAGGACAGGAGACATTACAGAGACTCCTTTCCAGAGAAAGCAGAGGATTTCAGATCACTACAGGGGTTATTCTGTCATTTGCATATCTACATCTTTACCCTAGCATTGTCTCTCTGTGATTCTGCAACTTTACATAAGCAGGAAACTACAGGAAACGCTGAGGAATCTACTCCAGAAATGCAAAGATTTACATTTTATTCCACAGCCTTATATCAGTAGTTCTCAATTGAGATTCAATCTCCACATGCTCTGGAGGCGTGGATAGTTCAAACTATGTTCATACTCTGAGATGAATTTGTCCCTTATCCCCACTTTTCTTCCGTCATGAGTGCACATCACTTCCCAACTGTATGAGCAATGATATCACTACAGATGTCTGCTGTAGCAACCAGAAGACCCCCAGATGTTTTCTATTAATTCCGATGTTAACAAGATCTGCTCTGCTAAAACATAAAACAAGGCCACTCCCTAGGTTTGCGTTTGCTTTGGAAAACTTTTGGCCAGTTTTCATAAACAGGTTACTTATATTGTGAATCAAATTATTGTCTCCCACATCAAATTTATGTAGTCTTCATATTTCCTGTAACAATTTAACTTTTGTATTTAACTTTTAAAAATAGTGGGTTTTCTTAAATTGATTTTTATTGAGCTCTACATTTTTCTCTGCTCCTCTTCCTGCCTCTCCCCTTCCCCTTCAACCCTCTCCTATGGTCCCCATGCTCCCAGTATACTCAGGAGATCTTGTCTTTTTCTACTTCCCATGTAGATCAGATTCATGTATGTCTCTCTTAGGGTCCTCATTGTTGCCTAGGTTTTCTGGGATTGTGATTTGTGGGCTGGTTTTCTTCACTTTATGTTTAAAAACTACTTTTGACCTTCCTTAAGACCCAGTAATACCACTTTTTGGTATGTATCCAAAGGATGCTTAATCGTACCACAAGGATGTGTGCTTAACTATGTTCATAGCAGCAGTGCTTGTCATAGCCAGAATCTGGAAACAACCTAAATGCCCCTCAACCAAAGAATGGATAAGGAAAATGTTGTACATTTACACAGTAGAGTATTACTTAGCAGAAAATAAAATAACGACATCTTGAATTTTGCAGACAAATGGATGGAGCTAGAAAACATCATTTTGAGTAAGGTAACCCAGACCCAGAAAGACTAAAATAGTGTTTTAAATGCTTTTGAGATTTTGATATAATTACATCATTTGCTTCTTTTCCCTCCAAACTTTCCCATGTATCCTCACTTTTCAAATTCATGGCCTCTTTTTCTTTAAGAGTTGTTGCATATGTGTGTGTGTTCATAAATACATTAATACAACCTGCACAGTCTGTAAAATGTTACTTGTATTTATGTTTTCAGAGCTGACCATTTAGTATTGGGGGACCAATTTAAAGGCGTAAGTCACAAAACAATCCCACACCAGTTTGGAATTATGATTAATAAAATGGTTATTTATTTAAAGGGAAAAACTTACAGATCACCGTCCTACACAACAGCCCTCTGCACGACCAAGAAAGGAGTCTAGTAGCCAGAAGCAGAGCCAGAAGCAAGAGAGCAAGCACATGGCTACTGCTGCTTTTTAAAGCAAAAGAGATCACACCCAAGTGGGCTGGTATCTTAAAGGCTATTGGCTGAAGGAGCAGAAGGAGCTCTCGCAGCACCAATTGGTGTGCACTTTCCTGGGGAAACCATTTTTCCTGCTCTCAGTATTCCTTAGCTGCTTGTAGTTCTTTATCTAGTTTTGAGACCTCCTGAGCTTTCCTCCTTCAGTCTTTTGGTATCATTCTTATTCAGATCATGCTTTGGGAGCCATGTTGGTTAGACTTCATGGTTATATCTTCTCACATTCCTAGGAGACACAACCTCACAGCAAAATTCCCTAGTCCTCTGGCTCTTCCAAGCTTTCCTTCTCTGCTCCCACAATGAAAGGAATAGGAGTCTTAATGCCAAGCAAGCTTGTCAAGAAGTATAGCATCTTATATACTATTTTCTGGGGAGAAATGGGACAGCATCAGCAGACATTGTCACACCAGGGGACTAAATCAGCAGGAAGCTAAACAAATAATGTTGTATAAGTGGATTATTAGGCATCTCAAAGACATTACAGGCAAAGCACAAACCAACTAGTAACCATAGCCCCTATCAGTAAGAAGAGTTTGGTAATCAGATTGCAAAGCCCCAGAGACCCCAAGGCCCTGGATCCAGGCTATTACTACATCCACCAACCATGTTCCTGGTTTTAGCAAAGGAGCTGTAGTCCCTCCCTATATACCAGTCTCTCAGGGAAAGCTCCGAGGCCCTGACCCAGACTGTTACTGGCTCTACCAAACATATTCCTACTTTGGAGAATGAGTTATGTTTCTTTTCCATACAGCAGGGCTTCAGGGAAAGCCTTGGATCAGCCCAGCCCTCTATACTCTGTGGTAAGATATCAATCTTGTGGAGGTAATCACAGAAGCTATGAGTTTGGGAGTAGAATAACCATACCACATTCAGGAGACAACATCCCACAGCACTCTCTCCCATCTTCCAACTTTGACATTCCCCCTGTCCCCTTTCCACATATAAGTTATTCATGCAGTATCCAGTCTTTTTCTAAAATCATTATATCGGAAAGAACAAGGGTTGTCCATGCTTTCATTTCCTAGCATCACTTTCTGATGTGCTAATGACATCAATCACCACTGCTCAAAACCAACAGGCCATGAGTTCCTGTCTACATTGGGAGGTGGGTGTGATTTCTGTTTGAAAGATTCCTTTCCTGTTTTTTTGTGACAGCAGCTGGGAATGGTAGAAAAGACACAATACAAATGGGCAGTGCTGTTTGTATGACCCTATTCTTCCAAATTATCAGGTAGCTTTTTGGCATAGAAGATGAAACATATTAAGAAATGGCTATAAGCCTTTAGTATCATTAAATTAAGAAACGAAACAGGAGCTGTCCCATTCAGAAGTATAGCTGAGTGGTGACCCTATAGTTTCCTGTCATTGTACTTATTCATTTAGGCTAAATACCTCCTACACTTCTCTTTTTCCTGCTTCTCTGTATTAATCTGTGAAGCAAGAAGCCGAAGCAGTCTCTACAGGGTCCTTTCCATGGATGCTTGTTTTCCTGATTTAGTTCTTTAGCCTTTCTATAGAAAATATCTCAGCATAGGTAATTTACTCCACATTTTATTGCTTTGAAATTCCACGAGGGTTTCCTGTGTTTTGTCGGCCTTTCCCTATTTTCTTCTGCTTTTCTTCCCCAGTTCTTCTGTTCAGTAATATCAAATGACTGTGAGGACATCTGATATTTCCAGAGAGAGAATTTTCTTGTTGAAGGGAAAAAAAAATCTTTTTGGAAACAGGAAATCATTTTCAGTTGACCACATTTAGAGTCCTGAAACTAAAAGGTTTGGAAAGTTTTATTTCATTACTTTTTGATGTTAGCAAGATGCAGGCTCCCATACTTTGTCTGGAAGTCTTCTTGGAGTCACTCATTCTGAAAGTGGTGCTTAATATTTTTCAGAATGTAGCCTGGTGTGTATGAAAATAATTCTCTCTCTCCATGTATAGAGTCTGTCTATGAATACCCTTCTGTAAAGTGAGCCAGGGATGCAACAGACTATATAAATAAATAAACCATATATAAATAAAATTGGAGTAATAATTCACCGTGGCTTTTTTAAGATGAAGGAAGTTATGCTGACACCTCTCAAAAAGCTATTTTTTATTAAAGTTTTTAATTAGCATACTGGAGTGGTTCATTGTTTTTTTGTTGGTGTTGTTTTGTCAGACTCAAGGCAGAGTCACCTGGGAAGAAGGAACCTCTATTGAGGAGTCACTTCCATCAGTCTTGTCAATAGGCATGCCTGGGGAACATTTTCTCCAGTAATGACAGATGTGAGAGCACCAAGACCCACTGGGGGCAGTGCTACCCCTGGTCAGGCAGTCCTGGATTGTATAAGAAAGCAGACTGAGGGAGCCATGGAGAGCAAGCCAGGAAGCAGCACTCCTCCATGGCCTCTGTTTCTGTTCCTGCCTCCAAGTTCCTGCCGTGACTTCCCTTCACGATGGTCTATAAGCTGTATGTTGATAGTATAACTCTTTCCTCCTCAAGTTGCTTATGGTCATGGTGTTTATTACAGGATATAATAGCATTATAAGTTTCATTATAGGATTTTCAAACAAATTTTACTTTATTGATGCTTCTCTCCCATCTTTTTTTGCCATGTCTTTGCCCTTCATTGTACCCATTCAACAATTCTGACATAGAATAAAAGTTTTAAAGTCGTTTTGGATTTGTATAGTGGTTTAGTGCATGAAAATTACTGTCATAAATAATAAAAAATTAGAAAATAATGAATATGGCAACATCATTTTATGTTTTCTACTACCTTAAACCTAGACAATTGATCACAGAAAAACACTAGCTCAAATAAAGTCTAAGCCACAGACTCTATTGAAAACCTGTCGACATATAATCAAGGCAAAGGGACTGGGTCACCTTATCTTTCTACTTTGTCTCTCACTCTTCAATATGCAAATTCTCAGGAAGAAGAGAGAGAAGCTGGTGAATTGCCTTTCATAATTTTTTATTTTTGCATGCAGTGGTCAGGACTTACAGGAAAAGTTGAAACCAAAGTTAAAGGCTCATCATTTTTGAAAGACCATTTTTGCCAGGCAGTTGGTGGCCCACACTTTTACTCTCAGCACTGGGGAGGAAGGGGAAGGTGGATTTCTGAGTTGAAGGCCAGTCTGGTCTGCAGTACGAATTCCAGGACAGCCATGCAACACAGAAAAATGTCGTCTCAAAAATAAATAAATAACAAACAAATAAATAAAAGTACATGTTTATGCTTTCTGTGATCATGCTGATTTTTTTAAGAACCAGCTTGAAATTATAAGGAAAAACCAAATATATATCTGCATTTCCTTTCTGTACAGCTCACATGAAGAATAGTTCCTACTTACTCTGGCTACTTAAGTTTGGACCTGCATAGGAGAGACCGGTAACTCTACATTAGACACCAGCAGCTTAAGCATCCCAGCATCAGTGATGTTCAGGAGACCTTACCCTAGGGAACATGAAGCTAAAGAGTACAATCTACTTCCAGGCTGTGAGACTCACTGAAGAGAAGGGAGAGCACTCTGACATCACACAAGTCAAACTCTCAGTGCTATAGGAAACTCTGACGAGGGTTATTCAGGAGATTTCACAGAGACGTGCTTCTTCTCCATTGAAACTTCTAATCATGGAGGTCTGAAGGTTATGTGAGGCACTATGCCATACATGCCTTATAGTGGGTAAGACATTGCCTTGTCTTATGAATGCCTAGAGAAAGTAAGAAATGTTAGAACCTGATGTGATTACACCAATGAAGCCATCTTCACGGGAACGCAGGGTCAACTGGCATTTTGAAGGCTATCAGAACTTTCTCTACCAGGAGATCAGTGTGGTTGGAGCTGCATAGTCAGTGAGGGCGGAGGGACATCTGCAAAGCAAAGGCAGGAAATCTTTTGCAACCTTTGCCAAGCGCAATTGCTAGTGAAAATGTCAACCCCAGTTTCCAGCTCCCAGCCCTCTGCTGTGTCATGAAGTTTATAAAGAATAGGTGTGGAACTCAAGATACAAGCTTGTGGACAGAAGGGAAGATGAGTCACAGTTTATCACTCATTTTTGTGAATGCAGCTTATGGGCTTTTGTAGCACCACCTTGAGCTTAGCATAGCTGTTACATAGTATCCTTTGTGGCTCAGTTTTAAAGACCCAGAATTTTGTTTCCAGCTTGTAGGGTTGGATTTATGAACTCACCCCCCATGAGTTCAATTTGCGCAAGTGTGGGTTATCTCAGCCTCAAGGATTTAACCATTGGAGAATTTGTAGGCACTACTACCGAATGCTCAATAAATTGCACTGGGCTAATTACAAAGGTGGAATGTCTAAACCAAATCTCGAGTTTCCATTTCATTATGTTTTCGTGAAGGACTCCCTTTGCAGGAAACTCTGCCGGTTGTTCACTTTCTTCGAGTATGAGAGGCACCTCCATTCAGAAAAGACCCATCTATGTGGAGGTTGTTTTAATTGTGGTACAATAAAGTTCAAGTCAGGACTAGCTGGCATTCACTGGGTGCTCTAGGAGGTGTGCCTTCTTTAAAAAAAAGGCCTGGATTCTCCTCCAATACGGTTGGAAGAAAGCTAGTACTACCAGATAAACTGACGATTGAACCAACACTTGCGGCCAGGTGAAACGGGATCTTCATCTTGGATCGCTGCTTACCAAAGGACTTAGACCGTCTGCTTAAAATTACAGTCTCAGGGTTTCTTGGTTTGTGTTAGAGATGTCTCTTCCAAATTCAGTGTTCTCAGTGCCAACTTAACCGCCTGAGCTCTTTATCCTGAGCAACCATTTTTCAGTGAAGTACCCAGAGCCTTTACATTTGAAAAAAGTGAGCTTAAGGTAGGGGGGCTGCATAGTTACTAAGTGTAGCATAGGAGAATAAGATCAGATGAAATAAAATTTCTGAATATAAAACCTCAAGAGATACTGTCTAAATTTGCCCAAGCTAGTCAAAGAAGGGCTTCATCTCAGCCTTCATGTGCTGAAATGTTGTTACTGATGCCATTAGTATGCTGTTTTCCTTCAAACACTGATTGCAGCAACATCCTGTTTGTTTTTATTTAATTAACGAAAATTTAGAAGACATAGAGAGACTGAACACAGGAAATTAAAGTCTCCACAATCTTTCATTCAACAGTTTTATGGATATGTTCATATTTATCTTTATGACAAAAATCTCTATTCTCCCCATAAATCTGTTTTTGCTACAGTTGTCTGCTAAGCTAACCCCAAGAGAGCTATGCCTTCAATTTTCCAATCACTACATTACTTTATCCTCACCCATAGTGTATGAATCAAGAACTACTTTTCACCAGTGAGGGAATTGAAGTTGAAAAAAGCTCAGCAAAAGTTGAAAATAGGCATGCCCTGTTTAATAACCGTATTTCAAGGAGGAAAAACAAAACCCTATATATCATGAAGTCATTTAAGTTGCAAACCTATGGCTAAATTCAGTAAAGTGAGAAACCAGACCACTGAAACTTAGATGCTATCACAATCAAATGTCACCTTACACCATTAGCAACATCTGACTGGGCACATGCATTCATTTCTGGTGTGTGTAGAAGTAAACAGATGTCAGACACTGCAAAACTCAGAGAAGCTTGTCCTAAACTTGTCATTCAAATTCTCGGGGGAAATATTGTCATTGGAGTTGTATGCAGCTCTCAGAAGAGATCAGAGAGTTTCAATAATTTTGTTAAACATATGGGCAAGATGTTGCAATGAGGGGCTCAGACTGCGTTCCCAGCGCAGGGCCCCTTGTGCCATCCGGCTCCCGGTGTGTACCCGAAATAATTACACGGAAACTGTATTCATTGAAATACTGCCTGGCCCATTAGCTCTAGCCTCTTATTGGCTACCTCTCACATATTTGTTTAACCCATTTCTAATAATCTGTGTGTCACCACGAGTCATGGCTTACCTGGAAAGATTCAGCGTGTCTTCATGGCGGGCGGCTCTCTCTGGCTCTGTCCCCTTCCCAGTATCCTGTTCTCTTTCTCCTGTCTATCTAAGTCCTGCCCTATCAGAAGGCCAAGGCAGTTTCTTTATTAACCAATAAAAACAACCCAAATACAGAAGGACCCTCCTGGCAACATCTGACTGGGCACATGCATTCATTTCTGGTGTGTGCAGAAGTAAACAGATGTCAGACACTGCAAAACTCAGAGAAGCTTGTCCTAAACTTGTCATTCAAATTCTCGGGGGAAATATTGTCATTGGAGTTGTATGCAGCTCTCAGAAGAGATCAGAGCGTTTCAATAATTTTGTTAAACATATGGGCAAGAAATAAGAAACAGGCTGCAATTTAAATGTATTCATGATAATTTAAAATGGACTAGAATCCTTGTCTGCATGTTGTCCTGGCTACAGGATTATGATGGACAACTTTGCTTCGGTAGAAGACCTCACCTGTTTCAGAAACTTGTTTTCTTTTTTTTTTTGTTTGTTTTGCCTTTGTTCCCCTGAAAAGATGAGGTGAATACAGATCTGTTGATTGCTGTGAGTGACAATGACCCCATGGCAAGAATTCAGGACTGCACCTGCCTCATGGCTTGCATTTAGCAGATGCTAGTCATTTACAAACATAATGGATTTCAATAGCTAGCGGGTTTATTTTTTTTTCTTAGTGTTAGGTTTTATATGTATTCCTCACCCTTCTGTATATAATTTTAAAATTTTAAAAACCCTCATAGCATAATTAATTTAAAAACATTTTTCTTAGATTTTCATTCCATTCTTCCTTATCCCAGTGGTACTTGGCTTGGGCTCCTTGAATATTAAGTGTTCTCATTTTTTCCTTTTTCATAAGTTGCAGTATTTTAAACTGTGAATCAAAACTGTACTGATTACAAGCCCTGTGGCTTTGATATGAAAATATCAAAACATATGTTTTTTTACTCTGTCATTTTAGTGCTTTAACCAGAGAGCTGCAAATCACAGTGTTTAAAACTGCAGAGCAAAACAAACAAAAAGAATCATCGGGGACAGAAGAAAAAAAAGATTAAGTCATATGAGCGCTAGAGAATCAACAGATGGCTCCAAACCCTGACGTTCCTTAGCTGGCCTGTGACCTTGGCCAAGTCACTTTGTGAACTCATTTCGGCTTCCTTGTGCACAAAGTTCACAGCATCTATCAGTGCTTTCTCTCTGGGTCTTGTGATATAATCCGTTATGGGTGAAAGCCCTCTGTAAATTCTCTAGCTGGATAGCGCGGTAACGTGTCCGTTCGATCCTACAGGTAAAACAAACGGAAGCCCTGTGAACTGCACAGCACCGAAGTGCACAGGATTTCTCAAAGTGATTTCCTGAATTCCTTTCTGACGGAGCACATCAGTCTGTGCTCTGGTGTCCAGATAAGGAATCGAAGTGAGTGTCATGCCTACTACTTCAAGGACCCATGGATAGGACGGGTGCACGTGGAAGCAGCAACCTGGCCATGCTCAGTTGTTGGTGTCAGAAGACCAGGGGGGCTGAGGCCAGACTGTAAGGATGCGCAGAGCCTTCTTGTAGAGAAGCAGAGCGAGCCAGAGCTGGCAGGACAGACAGTGCAAAGGGAGTGCCTGCCAAATGACGCGCTGTGTTAGCACATCGTACTGGAAAGGAAGGCCACGGAAGGATTGGGAGCACGAAAAAGATTTGGTAAAAACTCTGAACTCTGTCTAATCCAAATTGGCCTTTTTAGCCAATGTTTTCTTAGGCAACGCTTACTGCACACGCATGGCGCAGTGGAAAAAGTGTGAGCCTGGAGTCAAGGGAGGAACTGTGGAATGCGAGGCTTGTTTCTGGACCTGCCATTGGGCCAGCGTGGCAGGCAAAGCCTTCCGTCCAGCTTGGCTTTTTCCCAGCACTTCTGGCGTCCTTTCTGCCACATTTTTGCTTCACTGAATTCTTGTTGAAGTTCCCTCAGGTTAAGAGCATGAAAACAGATTAAAAGTTATTTTCATCCAAAAATATTCAAAGGGTTTGAGATTGTCTTGTCTGCTATTAATTCTTTCCCCATTCTTTTATTGCTCAGTCTTCCTTGCCTGGTCATGTGGCTTCCCAGCTTTGAGTATGCTGGACCAGAAGCCCATGATTACATTTTAAGTAACCATTTCCTGTCCATATTCTTCAATTGAAAGTCTTTTTTCTGCTAACAAATTCCAATTCCTATTTCATACTTTTCACCCTAGGTAAGTGCTTACTCTTTAAAAATACTTCCAGTCAAGCTTTTATGCAGAGTTTGGAAATAATTTTTCAACTCTCCTGAGCTTGTGTTAAAGACATTTTAGGGCATTATTGTTTTATGTTCCCAATGGTTCCTTATTGACATTAATATGTTTCCTTGCCTTCTCTTCTCTCCTCCTTTTATTTTAAGTCAGGGTAAACAACCACTCCCTCCAGTTTCTCAAAATAGTAAAGAGTTAAAGAAAATTGGAGTTTTCACATATTCCTTGACATTTGTCTCAGCTTCTGGGAAGTATCCGGAACTTTTCATCCCAGACACACAGGCCGAGCTGAGACAATGTTGCTTAAATCACCCTTCGCACAATGTAACAAGCACAGGAAGGACGAAGCTGCTACAACTACAGGGCTATTGTTATTTTATACCCTTTGCTCATCCATGCTCATCATCGGCTCTGAAGTAAATTGGTGCTGCCAGAAGCAGATGTGTCTCATTGTCATTAAAAACCTTATGTTAACCAAACATTTTAAATACCGTATTCTGTAGGTCTCTGAAGTGTTTGAATATCATCCATCTGACCTGTTTAACCTTGAAAACATACCTAATGTGACCACAAGTTTGAATATTATAGATTAACTACTAACTTCATTTCTTAATTATAAATGTATAATTTTAAATGAGCTGCCTAAGCATAATACCCAAGCAAGAGTAGAAATATACATACGGTATAACAAATATAACTTTAAATTTGTATCAGTATATCAAAACCCATGCCAATGCAAAAATATCTGAGATTAATAGCTGACTTTGATCCTATGTTCCTATATTCCCCCAAATAACAGCAAACATCCACAACCCACCAAATAACCAAAGACCACCCACCCCATCAATTAGGAATGCAGGCATCATGTTCTCCAGACTGCTTCCTGTTGTCTGTGGGTGAAGCCATCTTTAGGAGTCCGCAAGAAAAAGGCCACTGGCAACCTTTGTTGATATATATCACCTGTTAAGATTCAGGAGGCCTTCCCTGATCAAACCTGATCCATATTAACCTGGAAGGAATCTGCTGCCTCTCATTTCCTATGGGAGCAAAAGCAAAACCTCTTCTCTGAAGCATTTTGACTTCCATTTGAGAAATATATTTTTTGACTTCCGTTTTGAAGTTGAAGCATTTCTAAAGTATACAGACTGCTTTATGTCAGCTGTGCCTCTTTCAATCCCATGCCTGTCAGCAGCTGTCTTTTGCTCATCAGCATTCAAAAAAATAAAAAATAAAAATCAACACAATACACAGGATCCAGACTCCCTGTGTATTTTCCATCATCATGTGGCTTTTTTCTTTTATATTACTTTTATTCTCTATAAAGACTTTGCTACTATTTTAAAGCTAATTCTTTCTTTCTATGGCTGTCTGTACCCATATTCTTTCTTTCTTAAGCCTACACACATCAAAAATCACATGGGAACGTGTTTAGAGGCGTTTTCCACCTAGAGCTGTCTTTACTGTGCATCTCCTAGCATTTTTTGATGCTGTGAGCAAACTTTAACCTGCTAAGCTACTGCAGGGTCCTCCATGTGGCTCTACTCTGCCCTGTTCTCAGGTTGTGAATGCAAAGCCTAAAGCTCACAGCCTGGTCAGAGGTGCTTTTGAACAGGAACTGCTTTCAACCCCCAAGCTCTGGAATGCCAGTGCCCTGCACTGCAGTAGGATTTTTTTAATTAATTTTTTGTTTCTATTTAGCGTGAAAAGGGCTACTCAAGGGTTCATTGTCCAACAGAAACTCTTAAAGGAGTTGTCTGTATTCTCCTTCCTTCCTTCCTTCCTTCTTTCTTTTTTCAGCTTTCTCAGGCCCTACATGGAAATTTGGCCCCTTGTTGGGCACCAAAATGTGTTGCTGTTTTTCACTCTTTTGGCTCTTTGGGGGGCCTGCCACCATCTCCCAAATAAATACATGGAGGCTTATTTTTCTTATGAATGCCAGGCCTTAGTTTGTCATACTTCTAGCCAACTTTTCTTAAATTATCCCATCTACCTTTTGCTTCTGGGCTTTTATCTTTCTCTATTCTATACACCTTTCTTTACTTCTTACTCCATGACTTGCGGTGTAGCTGAGTGGCTGACCCCTGGAGTCTTCCTCTCCTTCTCCTTTTGTTCCCCATCCTTTTCTTCCCAGGTTTCTCCTCCTATTTATTCTCTCTGCCTGCCAGGCCCACCTATCCTTTCTTCTGCCTGGCTATTGACTGTTCACCTCTTATTTTTTTTTTTAGACCAATCAGGTGTTTTAGACAGGCAAAGTAACACAGCTTCACAGAGTTAAACAAACGCAACATAAAAGAATGGAACACATCTTTGCATCATTAAACAAATTCCACAGCATAAACAAATGTAACACATCCTTAACTAGTATTCCACAAGATAGCTCTATGAGAAGATGAAGATCGCTCTATGAAACTATTGTGGATAAGGCACTTAGGATGGCCGATCCTTGTGACCAACCTGACTGATGTAAAATTACTTAGGAGAAGCACCTCTAAGTGTGTTTCCAGACAGATTTAATTGAGAAAGGAGAATTCACCCTGAAAAATGGTTGGCAGCATACCTTAGGCTGAGGTGCTGGGCTGAATTAAAAAAGGAAGGGAGAAACTGAGTATCAGAAGAACATTAGCATTCTTTCTGTCTCTGCTTCCTGATCTGCTGAGTTGTGAGCAAGCATCTGCCACCATGACTGGGATCTGGTCCTGTTGACATGTTTTCCCATGCTGAACAAGATCCCTGAACCACTAGTGAAGCAAATCTTTTCCTTATAAACTTATTTCTTGTCAGACATTTGGTCATAGTAACAACAGCACAGTAACAAACTCCAGCACAGTGCTGGTGTGGGCTATAGTGATATGGGGCCATAAGCAGATACAGTAGAGTCAAGTGCAAAGTTTCTTATACTTATTTGTTATAAGTTGAGAAGAGTTCATTTCTATATACATTTTTATACTGTAGAAATGATGCAGATACTCTGTGCCTTGAATAAATGTTGTCTAGCAATAGAGCAATTTGAGATTCTTTGAAAACAAGTAAGAATGGTATAAATGCCTTTAGCAACTTGAGTCTATAAACCCTTATATAACCTGACTTTTGGAGTTATATAGGAACCTGATAAAGTGTATGACATATAAGGGCATCATGGTTATTCAACTCATCTCTGTTGCCCAGAATAAAATGCTAACGGAATGCAGTGTCTGGGACTGTTAGCTGCTCTGACAGCAAGATAGAGAATTACTCAACTATGCACAGCCCCAGAGAATGCAGAGCTAGGAACCAACAGCTAAGAATGTACCCAGAAAGTCAGAAGGTTTCCTATAACTTTGACAGAGCCCCACTCAACTCATCATCACGGAGTAGGCGGAGCCGACAAGTTATCTCAGGGGGTGGTTATAAAGATTGAACAGGTATAGCACTGCTTACACATTTGTCCTGTTAGGAGTCTTCTGCTAAGGAACAGTCAGCATTCAGAAGCTGTGCTGTTCTGTCCCACTGGATGGGAGATCATAGAGCCATGGATGAAGCTAAAAACAATGACTCTTGAAATGCCTTTAAGCTTTCCTTGTCATGCAGGCCAAGAGTGGTCTTTCTCAGACCCATGCTCCCAGGATCCGGAGAGTTAGAGCTTACAACATCCTGCACACAAAAGAAGAAAGTCATTTTTAAGTCAACCTACTGCAGAACAACAAATCTTGAAGTAGGAGGATATGGAATTGGGTAGTAGAATCAGCAGTTAGGACTTAAGTTTCCTTATTGGTTATCTGTGGAGAAAAATGTTAGATGCTCTATTCTGGGGAGTTCCATTATTCTTTCCATCCTTTTTCTCCATCGCTTCATTGTATGAGGATTAACTGTACTAACTTGAGGCAGGAATGGCACTTAGTTTATCCTGCCGCACAGTGGAATGAGAACTCATGGGACTGCTATCTCTTGAATGCAGGCCCAGGTTTTCCTTCCAGGTGAAACAGCTGGAGGTAGGTGTCTTTGTTAGGTTTTCATTGCTACAATGAAACATCATGACCAAAACAAAGCTGGAGAAGAAAGTGTTTGGCTTTCACTTTCTTATTGTAGTTCATCATTGAAGGAAATCAGAACAGGAACTCAAACAGCTCAGGAACCCAGAGGCAGGAGCTGAGGCAGAGGCCATGGAGGGGTGTTGCTTACTGGCTTGTTCAGCCTGCTTTTTTTTTTATATAGAATCCAGGACCACCAGTCCAGGGATGGCACCACCTACAATGGGATGGGGTTTCCCCCAACAGTCACTAGCTGAGGAAACACTTTATAGGCATGCCTGCAGTATGATTTTATGAAGGTCTTTTCTTGGTTGAGGTTTGCTCCTCTCAGATGACTTTAGCTTGTGTCAAGCTGACATAAAAATATTCAGCTTAGACTAGAAAGAACTGATTCATTTGCACAACAAAACACCCTCCACATCCATGACTTTTAAGGAGGACCCTAGCAAAAGCTAGAAAGTAGGGAAGAATACCATCAAGAAAGGGGCTTATCCCTGCACGCTCTGGCTTCCTTTGGTGAAGTTATCTCCTCATGGAGAATATCTGCTTCTCCAGTTGGCGTCTGTTTTTGCCTCTTTCTTCCCTTTCCCTCTGATGTGGGGTGGGGGAGGAGAAAGGACTCTCTCTACTGATGCTAGTACTCTGGGTCCCTGTGTTATTCTAGCAGTTTCCTTAATTCCATTCACATCTTGACCATTTGTCTCTTTGTAAATAAGCCCTCCTTAAGTTCTCTGAAGTGCCTGGACCATCTGTTTCCCGTGAGGAAGGTTTCCCACTGACATTGAGATGACTGATAACAAACATGCCAAAACCAACTTTAGAATGCGCAGAGGCAAACTTGGCAAGCTTCATGGTTAAAAAAAAATTTTTTTTTAAAGTTCACTAAGAATTTTCCTTTATTGTGTATCTTTTGTAGAAAAGATATCACTGGGTCATCTAAGAGAACATAGGTTTTGGCCTCCAGTCATTTATGAAATGGCACTGTGCTACTGCTGACATTCCCATTAGTGTTGCTAAATAGCCCAGCCACGGAAAAACGGGGGCCAGAGCAATACTTTGGGGGTGGAAACAGACCGTTCCTTCTTTGCTTTCCAAACTGTCTAACGCTAGCTCCACATGTACCAGTGAAGACAGTAACTTCTTAAAAAGGCCTAACTAAACCATCACTTGATCAGTGAAAATTCACTTTCCCTAATAATCTTCAAGTCCTTCTTCTCCTCACCTTACATTCATGCACTCACTCTAAGTCAGCTCGACACTCTGTAAATTCCATACTTTGAGAATTTTCAAATATGATGGTGAATTTTTACAGGTCCACCTGATGTCACTGTTTATTTTTCTTATGGTTAGTGACAAGTAATAAGAACACGTAAATCACTAGCAATTAAATGTCCCATCTACTTAAGAGCTAATGAACTCTACCAAACTATGGAAACATAGATCCAGTAAGTAAAACCTACTAGGTTCTCTGGCACTTGCCTAAACACTGAACACAAAACAAAAATAAAAGAAATTTTTCATGTTAATTAGACATAGTTAGTCGTTCATCTTTTGTCACCTGTTTCTTTTATTAATTTAGAAAAACATGAGCATTCACAAGTATTTGTTTAGGTACTGGTGGTGAAAACAAAAAGATAAAGCAGAATAATGAATAAGTCTTCCTTCTGAAGTATCTCAAAGATCTGGGAACTACTGTTTTTCATTGGCTTAGCAGCTGTCCCTGAATCTACTGAATCTGTGCCCTTTGATCCCCAAAGTCAGTGCGCTGCCACTCAGAACTTCTTGTTCCATCAGCACCAGCTTAGCCACCCAAATGTAGTTTTTACCTAAGTCTCTATCATTCTGTTTGCCAATAAAGATGTGGGAATCAGAAGTTGGGGTGAAAACCTGCTAGCTCAGAGAGTTCAGGAAGCAATCAGCTGATCTTCCTTTTTGGCTGGAGACCCAGCAAGAGAAGTGTCTCTCCACCTGTCCCAAACCAGAAAAGACTGCAAAACTCATAGTCCCTCCCTACTCTTTTGCAGCAGGCGGCCCTTTTGTTCTTCCTGGTTGCCCAGCTAGCTTACACCTGAAATAACCACACATAAATTGTATTCATTAAATCACTGCTTGGCCCATTAGCTCTAACTTCTTATTGGCTAACTATTACATATTAATTTAATTATTATTAATTAATATATCTATTAATCTGTATATCAGCTCGAGGTTGTGGCCTACCAGCAAAGTCTCAGCATGTCTATCTCTAGTGGCGGGTCCATGGCTTCTCTCTGACTCTGCTTTCTTCCTCCCAGAATTCAATTCTGTCTTCTCCACCTACCTAAGTTCTGCCCTATCAGGCCAAGGCAGTTTCTTTATTCATTAACCAACGAAAGCAACACATACACAGAAGGACCTCCTACACCACTACTCTTTTCTGTGTGTCTCTGTATTCATCTTCCTGTCTCTTACATGCTCTCTGTGGCTAATTCCTTTCACCTAGTTGCTGGCTCCTCCTCTTGATCCAAGGTTGATTTTATTAACACAGTTCGGGGCAGGGTTTCACAGTGCCATCAAATATCCTGCAACAGGGACCATCATGTAGGGGAACAGTTTTGTGAGATAAAAAAGAGTTATGCAGGCCAACAAAGTGAATGAGAACATGAGTTTTAGGGACAGACAAGGGTGCACATATCTACAATGGGGTGAAGTATTTAGAGCTCTGCTGAGGTTACTTCACAACTGGAAAAGGAGGAGTGTGGGAAAATGAAGTCAGGAAACAGGAGAAGTTAACAGGAATCAGACCACAAGCCTGGAACAACCGAAGTCGGCTGTACTTTACAGTCATGGGACTGTGCCATTTAGAACAGTGCTGGCTGCACAGATCACAGCAAAGCTGTTAAGTGACTTAAGAAAGAAATGTGAGGCTTTGTGCAGTTGAAAATCTAGGGTAGTGCTGGCTTCACAGTGAGTTAAGCCTTGGAGTTTCCTTAGGCTCTCCTTGTGCTCTGCCCCATCTTGGGTTCAGAAATGCCACAGGTGAGCAAAATAGTGTCTGCAGTCATCAGACTCTCCTATGACTGTCTGGAGAAAGAAACAAAGCTTCTGCCTAGGCCGGAAAGATGGCTTAGTATTGAAGAGCATTAGCAACTCCTCCAGAGGATCTAGGTTCAATTCCCAGCATCTACACAGTGGCTTGCAACCTCTGTAATCCAGTCCTAGAGGATCCAGCACACTCTTCTAGACTCCTTGGGCACAAGACATGAACATGATACGTAGACATACATGCAGAAGAAAACTCCCATATGCATAGATAAATAATTTAAAACAAAAGATGCTTCTACATGGGGGTTAGAAGCATGCGTTGTGAGAGTTATCCTGATTAAAACTTTTTAGGTTATTCACTATCTCACATTTAAACCAACGAGTTTGCCTTTCCTACTCCATGGCAAAATTTCTCACCAGGAACTTATGCCAATATCTCAAAACTTAAGAATTATGCAAGGAAAGCAAGCAGTCCTTCTCTTCTAACTCCACACACTTTACTGAAAGCAACACCAATGCTGTTTTACAGGGAGGTTCACTTGCTTCCACTGTAGGGCTTCATCATTGCCAATGATGTAAGTGATGGGGAGGGAGTAATGTACCATGAACTAGGAGCACTCTCATTGTAGTAGCATGTTCCAGTGGGCTGATGTGAAAGGTTGGTCCTCTAGATGTTGCCTTCAGAAAAATCGTACTCCAGTTCCCATCTCACTGTTTGCTTTCTCTGAATAGAGTATAAGTATGCACAAGGTTATTAAAGAATACAAATCATAAGATTTTGTGAAAATATGACTAGCATAATAAATAATAGATCTCAAATTCAGTAATAAACTACCCAGTATTTTTTCATGCTTCACTTTTTTGAAATAGTGGTTTTTCTTACATTGTATCATGTTGGGGTTTTAATGAAGATTGTATTGACATGAATATAGCACTACTTCATTGTGACGTCAGTCATATCACTTTGTTTCCATGGGAATCACCTATATGCTGAACACTCCTGCACTCTAGGCCCTGAGCATTTATTGAGAGGTCTTTATTTCATTATAATCTCATCACTGTTTCATTATCTTATTTGAAAGACATGAATCATTATTAAAGTAGTGAGAAGCTGTGGCACCTTTCTGCCCATCTTTGGAGTCTAATAGAGACTTTGGTTTTATGTTTCACAGGGATTCATCTGCTTTCTATGCCATTAGCTTTATATTTGCCCTACATTTTCATAGTTCTTTCTTTAGAAAAAAGGACTGTGACTTGTATATTTATCTTTACAACTCTGACATAAAAAGGACAAGCTCCTTTTAGAGGAAAAATACAGACCAAGTTTAGTGACTTGAGTTGGCTGTCAGAAACACTAGCCTGTAATTCTGCCGGTTTTGCTAACTACCTGTGGTTTAGTTGAATGCCACCCCACTCCTCTGTGCCTCGGTTTCTTTTCTCTTCTTCTTTTTTGTAAGAGATGGAAAAGGTCTTAAACACCACCAAAAAATAAGAGAGTCATAGCCAGTAGTTAGTCACACACTGCCCTTAGCACGACACTCTTTGGGATGTGTGGAATACGCTGATGTCCCAGAAGATCAGTGTCCCTCTGCTACTGACCATCCACATCCTAGATAGTTTAGATCCCTATTTTCCTCGGGGTCTCTGTGTTAGAGAAGCTGCAGGACTGTTTTGGTCACATGACCCTTGACTAACCCACTCTGGAGGTGTTGCATGTTGAGACTTTTCTGGGTTGTAGCATATCCCTTATTTTGCCATGTTCCCTGGGAGACAGAGAGATTGGTAACCCTGGCTCCCTTTCTAAAACTCTGTCATTTCTTTAGCTGTTTGTTCTGAGACAAAGCACACAGCTCCTCCTCCCCCACGTCCATGTTTTGCTGAGCTGATCTTTGGCAGGAGGGTGTGACTATAAAGCCACAAACAGAGTAGAGCCCAGAAAGCACCTAACCAGGCCCACCTGTAAAATACTACCCGTCTGAGGACAAACTGCGCACTTTGCCATTTTGACCTGGCAGGCCTTCAAATTTGTGTGTGTGTGGCTAACTGAGTCTGCTTTTGTTTCTCACTGAGCCTGGAAGAAAGAGAACTTGTTATTGAGGAGGAGAAGAGAGAAGGGAGGAATGGGTTAAGCCCTCAGCATCTTTAGTTCTTTTTCTCACTTCTTTTCAAATGAGCACACCATGTTGAATAGCATGTGGAAAATTGGCCTTTCCAGTGAATGAAAACGAACTGGCAAACAACAAAAGGGAGAGTGGAGGAATGCTGCTGCATGCCCTTTGGCTTGGCTTGTCAGAGGAGGAACACGAGATGATCCAGCGCTTGAAGACGCATTTTACCTACAGCTCTGCCTCCTGTTCGGTTGCTTCTGATGGCCTGGAGACATTGTTTACGCAGTGAGGTTCTTTAAGGCATGGTTTTTCTGGAAGACAAGAATGAAAAGGAAGATGTTAAAAGTAGTATGGGAAAAACAACTGTTCAAGAGTTCCACTTCAGAAAGTTTGTTCACTTTTGGGCTTTTTTTTAGGGGTGGAGGTGGGGGTAGATTTAAAAAGCCAGAAAACCGGCAACGTTTTCTGTAGAGTTCTGCTTTTCAAGTTGATTGCTATTCTAGTCTGCTTTTTTTTTCCCCAAAAGATACTTATGTTTTTAAAGAAAACATCTTTTCGAGTGTTAGAATACTTTTACTCACGCCAGTAGTTTTGTACCACATACTATATGCACTTAAAGTATTTTATACTAAAAGCTTGCTTCATTCAGCGTATTTGAAAATAATCATACTGTCGTACGCATACTGCTGTGAAATGATGGATTTTAGAAAAGAGTCAAGCACTAGCCTTATGGCTGTCTTGTTCCTTTGTAACAAAAATCCATCTAACACAAAATACAAGTTCTATAGCCTCATTCAAATCGGCACCCCTCCACACATAGAATACGTGCTTTCTTGTGCTAATTCTAGCGTGCCATATAATTGAAGCAGATAGAGCTCAGAGAGAGCATGTGTTCAATAACCAATCAACTTTCAGTGAAATCTACCCCTATAAAAGATTGCTCAAGTTTAGACTCTAGTGGCAAGGATGCCAAGTAACTCATCATGCACCTGGAAATCATGACCTTTCGAACAGCTTCCAGGTCACGGAGTTTGCACTGCTCTCAGGCTATGTTATTAAATTAGAGTGACTGGTCATACATTTTTGTATTTAGTTTTCAAAGCAATTGTGCATTGACTTCACAGCGCTGTGTGCAGTGAGGAAAAATCACTGACAGACAGTACTACTTAATGCTGCCTGGTTGATTTTATAACAGGTTAGAGGCTCAGAAAGGAAAGAGCCTTTTGAATCATAAACTAATTGAGCGGGTAGAGAAGTTCCTATCACTTTATACAGCTCCTCTGTCTTACAGATGAGGAAACACTGGCCGAAAGATAATGAGTAACTTTACAGCAAAGTGTGGGCCAATCTTGGTCAAGACTCAGTTTTCCCGATTCTCATACATTGCACTGTTTTGGAAGAATGTTTTATGAACAAGTATGATTGCCCTGTTTCATATTAGCTTGCTAGCATCTAGAATTCAGAAGGAAGCTCCCAAGATCTGGGTTGAGAAGACCAGAGTAGATATCAAATCACTCTTAGGGGACAGAGGCCATTGCTTGTGCTAGCAAGGAACACAACTGCTGCTTTAGAAGCCTAGCGTGAGACTAGTCCCCTGATCTCTGATATACAGTGAGACACTCCACTCTTTCTCTAGAGTGATTTTATCATTTTTTTAGTTTTTGCAAAAGAGTCCACATTGCTTTGCTGAAGGCAGATATTCCTACAGAATCAAAACAATAAAGAAAACTGCTTTTTTTTTTTTTGGAGTTCTCTTTCCTTGCCTGCCCCATCTAGCTTTCTCCTTCTGGCATACTTAAGAGTATATTTTTTAATTATTTAGAATATGAGTTAAAAAAATTCAAAAGTTCCCATTACATCATAAAAGCCAAGAATAATTTTTATGTTCTAAATTAGATTTATTACAAGGCTGACTGTTCTGTTTGACTTTGGTTTTTAGAAAAAAAAATATTTTGAAAATATGTATCACAACATAATTAACAGACACCAAGAGGTTAATGACTGTAGCAGCAGGTGATTAAGAAAGCTCCAGAAACTCCTTTGCAAACACTTCCAAATCACTTCGCATCCAATCAGTCCAATGTGTTTAGCTTTCAGAGAGCAGCTTAAAGCTCTGCCAAGTTCAAGTTGGCATTCTAAGAGCACACTGAATCTTTTTGACTAAGTTTCTTTTCTTTTCATTTTCTTTTCTTTCTTTCTTTTTTCTTTCTTTCCTTCTTTCTCTTTTTCTTTCTTTTTCTGTTTTGCTATTATAATTGCTCAGAAATTTGCAAAGTAAGGCAGAATAGCTACTTCAAGGTGGGAAAGAGCTTGTCTATGATAAGTTTTTTATGCTGATTCTCAAAGACTAGTATGCTATTTTGAATGCTCATACTTTTTATTTTTTAATTTTATGTACATGAGTGCTCTGTCTTCATGCACACTAGAAGAGGGCATCAGATTGCATTACAGATGGTTGTGAGCCACCATGTGGGTGCTGGGAATTGAACTCAGGACCTCTGGAAGAGCAGCCAGTGTGCCATCTCTCCAGTTCCAAACGCTCATATATCTATGCAAATGTGAGCATTCAAAATAGACAAACAGCTCTATAACATGCTTCTGCTCCTATTTTCTTGAAAACCGTTGGGTCACAGTACTCGATACATGCACTAAAGATTATGGCAATAAAACCCTCCAGGAAACTAAGACTGAAAGCATTATTGATAGTCACATTGCCCTAGGAGTTTACTTTCAAGATCACTAAAGAAAAGAGCAAAATCCCTGCTTCTTCTTTTATTATTTCTGTCTTAATTTTTAATAGCCTTGAGCATAAGGTTAAAAGAAGCATGTACAATACAGAAAATTATTTACTTTCTGCAAGTATAAGTGCTAAATTGGAAACTCTTTGCAAAAATATACCCTTTCCATAACAAGGTATGTATCCTTCAGGAATCTAAGGGCCAATTAGCTGTCTCGTTTTGCTGTAAACAGCGAGAAGCCATGTGCTGTCTTCAGCACTCTCCCTGAAAATCTTGCCACTGAGTCTACCAATTCCCTGGTTACATTTGGCCCTTTCCATGTTAGAATAGGCAAGGATGTTGCTAAGCTCCTACCATTACATAACAAGGGTCCCTTTCTTCCATTATCCAGTAGCATTCCGTCCCTTTCCTCCAAACTCTCCTGGCAGCCTCCTCAAAGGTGGCCAGGTTTCTGATGAAAGTGTTCTCAAGAATTTTTGAGCTTTCATTAGCACTCTGCATAGACCCTCTAGTTTCTTTCTATTATGTTGTCCCCAAAGGCACTGGTACATTTGAGACTGCTCCTGGAAACACCCTACTTCCAAGCTCAGAGACTCTGGAATTATTAACACAATGTTGTTTAAGCAATTGCCACAGAAACCTAATGACACA
This sequence comes from Ondatra zibethicus, assembly GCA_004026605.1. Classification (NCBI taxonomy): domain Eukaryota; kingdom Metazoa; phylum Chordata; class Mammalia; order Rodentia; family Cricetidae; genus Ondatra; species Ondatra zibethicus. Next base: position 57,128 of record PVIU01004452.1, on the reverse strand, counting down.
GAGGGTTCAAGAGATGGCTCAGTTGGAAAACTGCTTGCTGAGCAAACATGTGGGGATGCTCCATACCCACAAAAAAGCAGACACGGAAGAGTATGCACATCTGTACCATAAGTGCTGGAGGAGATGGGGAGGGGGCACTGTAACTGAACCAGCAAAATCCCGGCTTTCAGTAAAATACCTTCAATCAAAAACAAAATCAATGGTGCAAAATTGCATGGTTCTTCACTTTTCTGTGTGTCCAGATTTTGGAGATGATTTCCTGGATGGATGTGGTGTGAGGTCCTTTATAAGTGAGACTTTGGCTAGGAAATTAGTGATCTCTAGAGGTAACTGGGCCTAGAGCCTCTACACTCCAGGTGGCTCGGACACCTGCCAGACAGGGCATACTAGTTTTTGAATGAAGGCCTCAGTTTACTTCGTGAATTTTTCTTCAGAACAGCCAATTTCTGTGGGTTTCTCACAGTCCATAAGCAGGGCAATTGGAAACTTCTTTTGCTCCAAATAACTTTCTCAAGGGTGTGTGCATAGCAAATGGCCTTGGTAGATAGGAGTAGTCCCTCTCAGAAACAGCTCCCCCTCCAGAGAAAAGGGTAAGTTTTTTGTGGTATCTCTGATAGGAAAAAGATAAAAACCTTAGATCAGACCACCAACAGTCATCTGCTGTACCAATTGTGCTATCAAAGGGGGTTAAATAATGACTCCTTGAAGTGAAAATAGACCCAGTTTATAGCCCACTATAAAAAAAAAAAACAAAATGAATTCCCTAAACTCGAAGTTCACCTCCTTTGATACAAGCCACACCACGAACAAGCTTCCCTTAGACCTCTTTGCTCTGTACTGTAGGAAGAGGGGTTCAAGTAACTAGTGTTTGCTTATTCTCCATGTTCTTTTGTCATTGTTCTCAGTAACAAATATCTTTTGTTACCCAATAACCTCCATCCTATGCTGTCATCTGTGAAACTGCAGCAGGGTAACAGGGCTTTCACAGTCCTTGACTGGCAGCCGACTGACCCCAGAAGGAGTGATCAAACATATCCTTTTTCCCATGGTGTGGTGCTTTTTTTTTTTAACGTATGGAGTAGACAAAAAGTTCAGTTGGTGATCTAATGGTTTCAGTTTATCAAAATAGTCTAAACATTATAGAATGAAAGCAAAGGATAAAGTTTGTGGAATTTGTAGTCAAAATTTCACATGCTCATTGGGTTTTCCATGGGTGGGAAAGGAAGGATAGGGAAAGCAACCCAGGTCATTCAAATAACTGAAAGAAAGGAATTGGCAAAATCAAAACATTTCAAGGCATGCCTGCAACAGTGCTTGCTTGTAATAGCAGTACTCAGGAGCCTGAGGTAGAAGGCATGACACAGGTTTGAGGTCAGCCTGGGCTACATAGCAAGACTCTGTCTCAAAGGAAAGAAACAAAAACTCAAAGAGTTTCTTTTAAATCAACCTTTTTAATTGAAAGGTAAGTTTTATTTAAATATTATAGGATTGATAACCTGCCTTAGAAAATGATTTGTACTAATCTTCGGATTACTCACTATTACATTTATGAACTAATTGATTTTGTATGTGTTTGGAAAAGCACAAGAATTCACACAAGTTCTTTTTATAAAATGAGTGGGATTGAGGCAATTAGAATATTCCATTTAATCCACATTTAAATTTATAAGATCTACTGTATGAATGAAAAAATGAAAATGCTTTTTTTTACACAAAACAAAGTACTCCTAACCATAAACAATTTCTTCCTGTAATACATAGCCACATAACTGATCATCTGTTTATACTAGAAAGGTAGATAATAAACTGGCATGTGCCTGTTGAGAACTGTAAAAATAATACATAGATATTTCACTGTACTTTGCATACAATGTAAAGAACATTCAAGATAAAAACTAGCACAAACAACTATTTCCCCATAGGTATATTCATAACTATATAGTACTACATTTTTATGAAGTTTTAAGATGATAGAAAATAGATTGGAGTGATGGGCTCCTTCCATCTATATGTGCCTGAGTCAGACTGTTATCCATTAAGTTCTGCCCTGCTTGGTTTATATCAACCCAGCTAGTGCACTAGCTTCTTTTGAAGCTAAGTGGTGGGAACTCGTCAAAAAAACAAAATAAAACAAAAACCAGTCATGGACTCTACAGAAATAATTTCCAAATTCTTACACAGTTATTATATTTCCTGGCCTGTGAGCATAATGAGGTTAAAGCATTAATTAGGAACACATCCCTTTTTTTTTGACTCCTGTGGTTAAACTGTTTAATTAAAGGCCTTTAAGCCTTCTTGAGAAAACAGTCAGCATATGGTATGATCATCTCCCTCTTATTCTCCCAGATTTGTGCTTCTTGAATATTTGGAATGTACTTTGTTTATTCCAGGAGAGTTCAGAACACCTCACTTTGTCAGCAGTGGACAAAAGAAGTCAATAGTAGCTGAATTTGTAGATCCCTGGAGCAATTGCTTTCTGACACATGCCGATAGCTATTCTCTGTACAGTATTTGTTGAATGAGTGTCAAGGATCATAATAACTGGCTGGGTACTTAGAAATAGTTGAGGAGTCAGGTACAGCTCTTGTTTATAGTAAGGTGATGGAGAACCTCCTTTAGCCAATGACCTTTAAGAGACTGGACCAGGTTAGGGCATGACCTTTTGGGTACCCAGAAAAAATTGCCGGCCCACCCAGTTTTCTCTCTTGTTTCTGCTTTACACACATTGAGGTTGGACTTCTCGTTTCCTGTTCCATGAGTTTTTTCCTTAAAATAAAAAATAATAACTAAAATCTTTTGGAGTTATCTTGGGACTATTCAATTCGCGTCCTCACCCGCCTTTTCAGTAACATCTGGCACCCCATCATGGGTAGTTTACTTACTTACTTACTCACACTAATAATAATAATAGTGAATAATAGAGTAACTACTTGTGAGCTATTATTTATGGACAATTTACATTGGTATAGATTCTTGTATATTGATACAAGTTCAGATTATATTTGTTATTTCTGTTTACAATATTTGTGCTCTTATGCAAAATTGTCAGATGGTATGCATGCATGTTTCTACCTCTGTGTAAGACATTTAGTATATTGATACAATTTTTAGGATATATTTATCTTATCGCATTATATATTTCTACCTCTGATCAAGATACTTATACATTGTTTACATTTTGAGGTCATTGTCCTTATTTACTGCACAGTTATTTACAGATTATTTAATATTCTGATATAATGTCTTAGTCTTTAAGTTATACAGGTATTAAGTATTATAGGTCAATAGTCATTCATGTTTGTTATACTTATAGCCAGATTAATTAGGTTGATAGATACATAGAGATTGTATTCTGTATAGGTAGGTAATCTTCAACCACTTCAAAGAACTGTAAAACATGGCATTTAAATAACTTAAGATTCTGTTGACATGAGACACAATTGCTCTTGGCAACACCAATCTATTCCTGAGAGAATGTTGAGCACCAAAGACACTCCACTTGGAGTTTGTTTTCTTCTTGGCACAACTGGCCTTTGGTCAAGAAACTGCCCTTGAACCAATCACTGACAAAGTACATGGTGTCTGGACTAGATAAACAGGACACACACACATACACACACACACACCAAAAAAGAGAAGAAGACTGCCCAACCTTGCCAAGACAGGTTAAGACAGTTCTAAAAATTTTCCTACCTCTAAAAATGGTCTGTCAGTTACTCTAGGACTTAGCCAAAGTTGGTTGCTTTAACATTGCAAATGAAACTTTGGGTGATTGCTCAGGTAGCCAGTTGTCTCTGTCATATACTGCACATTTTGGTAATTACTTGATTATACTTCTGCCTACTCAAGTAATATTATCTCCCTTCTGAGGCCTTTGATGGGGTTAAAGATTAGATAGTCATATTTACCTTCATCTTATAATTTAGCCAAGTCATTTCCAATACACAGCTTAGACTCATTAGGATAAAATGTTTATTAAAACATTTATCATGTGTTCCTTGCTTAATATTGTTTATGCTGGTTGTAATCCTAATTTTATACTTGATATCTGTTCCTGGTGTATATAGTTTTATATTGGTTTTGGAATTCTCTTATTTAGACAAAATGGGTAGGTGATGGGGCACCACTTTCAGCCAATGACTTTTTCCAAGGCTGGACCAGGTTAGGACATGACCTTTTGGGTACCCAGAGAAAACCACTAGACCACCCAGCTCTCTCTCTTGTTCCTGTGTTACACACATTGAGGTTGGACTTCTTATTTCCTGCTCTGTGAGTTTTCCCCTTACAATAAAAAAATAACTAAAATCTTTTGGCGTTAGCTTGGGATTTTTTGACTTGCATCTTCACCCTGCTTATCAGTAACAGTGAGGAAGTGTTCAGAAAGAAAGCCTAGGTAAGATAGGGACACCCCAATCCACTGCCAAAAGAAGTGAAAGATTTTTTTTTTTAAGAACCATGTTAAGGCCCTTAGAAACAGCACACAGTGAAGAAGTTATGGGCAGGACACAAGATCAGGAGTAGTTAGCCAATGCAATATGGAATCCTTGCTTTTGGTCTGCTCTTTGTGCTTGTTTAGTTTGTTATTTATTTATTTTGGTCTTTTGGAATTTGTCTGTTTTGATTTTTTGTTTTTGTTTTGAAAGAGAGAAAGAATATGAATTTGGATGGGTAAGGAGGTGGGGAGGATCTGGGAGGAGTTGAGAAAGGAAAAAGAACATTATCAAAATATACTGTCTGGAAAAAAATTAAGCTAATAAATACAAAAAACAAAACAAACTACAGATATTTACTATGGAATATTTACGATTTGTTCAATAAGTAAAAGTCTACAGCACTATCAATTAAGTGCTTAGCTGATTAAATAAATCCACTTCTAAAGCAAACAAAATGCAGATAGTGAAGACATTATTTCTTAATGGAAGAAATTAAGAAAATATGTACAGGTCCTAGGGGATTAGGTTGCACAAGAAAGGGGTCAGATATGCAAAACTGGGCTAAAAGGTAAAAGGAGAGTAGGTGGGCAGGGGACTGAGGGTGTGAGAGGTAGTGACAGGACAAGTTAGGGTGAAGATGAAGTAGGGAAGACAGACTTCAAAGTCTATGGACAATAGGGGACCAGTGAATTTTTATTTTGTTTTATTTCTTTTTAAACAATGTTCTAATGTAAGCTGCAGTTTGTTTGCCTCAGGACCTGAGACCAACAGAATGGAGACAATGAGGACATTTGCTCTTCTTGAGGGCTTTAAGTCTTTTTAATGCTTTATTCCAAGACAATCAAGAAGACATTATTAGAGGGATTTTAGTTAAATAATTAGTTACATAGGCTTCTAGTTTAAATAATTGGCTCAGGCTATAGTTGCAAAGTTTAGATCAGAAGAAATAATACCAGCCAAGAGAAAGGTAAGAGGACTTAAATATGAGCAGCTAACACAGTTGGCCCTCTTTGATGGATAATGTGTTTCAGACAGAGACAATATTTCTATCTCCATCCTAAGCTTTCTGTCAGCATTGCTTTGAGATGGATTTACTACACCCATCCCTTGTGAGCCTAGCTAACAAATGCCCATTTTGTACCACTAAGGAAGAAGGCTGAGTGGGAGGGACATTAACATTGATATTTGTACATTGTTTTGAATGTACTTTAGAAATTGTGTGTGTATGTGTAAGTGTATGTTCATGTGTGTGTGATTTGTATCTCCCCTCCTCTGTGTGTGTGTGTGTGTGTGTGTGTGTGTGTGTGTCTGTGTCTGTGTCTATGCATTGGGAATGAGCCCATCTCAGTACTGGGTACAAAGCTGAAGCCATGCATATTGGAGAATAAGGTTGACCATGACTGCAAATAAGAGACAAAGAGAATGAGAGCTTTGATTTAGACTCATCTGTTCCTATAAGCAGGAACACTGAAATCTTTGCATCTGTGAGGATAGAAGAGGATTAGAGTAAATATTCAAATTACCATTTGGCTAAGGGCAATGGGAGAGTATACAGGCTTCTTTATCACCTATTGTCTTTCTTTTTTGTTATTTTATTTTTTATGATAAGAGAGGGGGAGAGGATAGGAGAGAGAGAGACAGAGAGAGAGAGAGAGAGAGAACTACATGGCACAGCATAGATGTAGAGGTTAAAGGACACCTTTTGGGAATCTTGGATACTGATCTCAGGTCATCAGGCAAGTGTCTTTACTGTGTGAGTTATCTTGTGAGTTATCTTACTGGCTCTGTAATTTTGTTTTTGATTGGCAGGGAATAAGGTTCTATTCAAGTATTCTAATTTGATCATTTCCCATTTTCTCTCTCATTAGAAGCAAGCAGGGTCTGCAGTCAAACTTCTACCTATTGCAATGCCCTGTGAATAACAAGTTTTTAAACTTTTGGGTCAGAATGATGCCAGTTGCAATTGTTTCCTTTTGGAAGTAACAGTACTTCTTCTGGAAAAGAAGAAGAGATGATGGAAAGGGAATTCTCTGTTGGCCTTTTCCCAGGCTGTTGCCTTAAGTACTAATTAGATGAGCACTTCCAGAGGGTGTATAACAAACATCCCAAATGAACTACCATGGGTGGTGCAACACACCTGGAAAGAAGTTGAGACCTTTGCTCAAGGCTGTGTAGCAAGCTAGTAAGGTGCCATGCAATTGGAAACAATGTATGCATTTGTGAAGATGCACAAATTTACATTGTGAGAATGAGAGATTAAGTTAAAAACACCATAAAACAGCAGAATGGATGACAGAGAAGATAACTCACCTTCAAAGGCATGTGAGTAGCACTGTTTTCAGGACTTGCTTATACTGGATGCTAATGTTCTACAAATGAAACTAAGGAAATAGTATGTTCTGTATGTGAAACAACTTTGCTTTCTTAAAATGAATGTTGTGGACTTTCAAGGTACCTAGGTTCCTTGCCGATTGATTGTCAACTTGTTGTGATTAGGAATCACTATGGAAACTAATCCCTAGGCATGTCTGTGTGGGATTATGTAGATTAGGTCACATGGAGATGGGAGACCAACTGGAAATGTAGAACGTAACACTTTGCGGTCTGGGGTCCTAGACTAAGTAAAAGGAGAAAATGAGGTGAACATAAGCATCCACTACATCTCTGCTTCCTGCAGAAGCAATGTGACCAGCTGCCCCAAGCTCCAGCTACCACCTTCCTTATCACCATGGATTGTACCCTTTAACTGTGAACCAACGTCCACCATTTTTGAGTGGCTTCGTACTGTGTTTTGCCACAGCATCAAGATGAGTAATGAACAGAAGGCCAATAAAGATATTTAATTATAAAAAAATCCAGCTTAGAAAACTGTGAAAGGAGGAAAAATGACACAGCTATTCTTTATAACCTGTTAGGAAGTTATATCATTTAAAAATTCATATGTATGTCAATGAATAACATTCAATCTCACTTAAAAATAACTTTGGGCCAGAGATACAGCTCAGCAAAAGAGTTAGATGTAGCCCCTGACACCACAGAGCAATTTGTCAAGTGTTTACAATTCAAAGCAGAAGTAAAACTATCCAGCCAGAGGAAAAAGAATTCAAAATAGTTCAGTATTTTCCTATATTGATTTCCTGACATTTAGTCATTTATTTATAAACTCAAAAGATATTTATCCATTGTCAAACACCATAGCAATTTATAGTTTAAGAAGAAAGAGAAATAAGTCACACTTAAGTGTTGAAAAGCATTGCTCGTTATTGCTGCTAAAATATCCCTCCATTTCATAATATGTGAGAAGATATATGGTGTGCCTTCTCTAGAGGTTTCTAAGTCTATTTATAGACACATTCTTCAAGTTCCTATATAATTATTTCAAGCTTTGAGTTTGGTTCCCTTTTTCCTACTTTAAGATTTAAAAATAATTCTCTCACATATTTTATAGTATGTTGTGATTTAAATTTTATAATTCTATAAACTCTCTAGAATTAGTACAGATTCGAGAAGAATTTTAAGTGTCGAGGATTGTACAATATTTTCTATACTTAAATATTAAAATATACAATATTCCATTCTTATTGGGAATTTTTACTGTTAGACTCTCAAATTATTTCTCCAAGTATTATTAAGGATTTTTTCTGAACTTTTAAATTCACTTATTCATGTACCAGTGCCAAGTGCTGAAATTGACAGCAGGTGTAGCACACCAGAGCAGCACCAATAGTGGAAAGGGAGGCACCCTCAGGTAAAAAGAAGAAAAAAGAAACAAAAGCAGAACAAACAAATAAGACAGAAGAGAAATGATATATCAGCTTTTACATTTAGTCCATAGAAAGGTAGATTTTTCAAGAGCTATCTAGTATGACAGATGGTTGACTAAAACTAGAATTAACAAACTGATGGTGAAATGGTAAAAGAGGTACAGTTCTAAAGATGCTCATTTAATAGTATCTATTGATGTCTATGTCTGTCTGTCTGCCTGTCTATCTTTCTATCTATCATCTGTCTATTGTTTCTGGCTATGGAGGCCTGGATGTCCTGGAAATTGATATATGGATTAGGCTACCCTCAAACTCAGATATGTCCTCTTCCTCTCCCTCAGAGTGCTGGAATTACAGGTACACATTAGCATGCTCACCCATCTATTAGTATTTAGAACACACAGAGTTTTTGATGCACAGTTTCACATTTATGATTCTCAGTATGAAAGATCAGCAGATTTATTGGTCCAGGACGGCACTATAGACACCAGAAAAGACTCATCAAGTTAGAATTAGGAGGAAAGACCTTGACCTTGGGCACAAGGTCAGCAGGTATACTAGGTTCCTTTTACTTTCTTTTACACAGGGCATTCTCACCCATCTCAGTACTTCCCAGCATTACTCGATGGCAATTCAACATCCAGTTTCCCCCACCCCAGGTTTTTTTCTTGTTGAACCCATCCTATATATGGAATCTTACCAAATGTCAAATTTTAAGAACAAATTGCAAAGTTCTCCTTGAAATCTATGTCATAAACAGCCAATTCTATAGTCTTTTAAATTACTATATTGTAAGACGACAACAATAATAACAAAATACAAAGCCATTTCATGTCTGACCAGCCCCTGCAAACAAACAAACTGTGAACATATTATAAGCATGCCGTGTTTCTCCAAGAAAATTGCATACTCATCAAGTGACTCCATAGAGCAATTTCATAAAACCATGTTAAACATCTATCCCATGTAACTACTTCTGTTATCAGGTACTGTGCAGTTCAGAATCCCTGTGGAAAGTAGAGCTTCCCCTCACGGCTTATCAAGAGATTTAAATGAAGATGGCCTTGGATAAATCTTAGTGGGAAAGTATATCACTCCGAGGACCAAAAGCTCAAAACTGTCCTTTTGAGCCAGAGGGACCATAAAGAAAAGAAGGGCTATGAAAAAGAGGCCAGCTGGCAGAAGATTTGGTTTTGAAAGGATGTGGCTAGTGCTAAATATACCTGCAGAGTATGGAACACAAAAAGGAAGAAATATTATGGATTTTCCTTGATAGCCTTCAGTCTTGTTCCAGTGTGTCTGTTGGCTAGGTTCACATAGATGTGCACATGCATTCCTTAAGGATCAGTGTCTGGCAAACAGAAAGGACCAGAAGAGAAAAATGGGTCTGTGGAAGGGTGTGGGAATTGAGAGCGCTGACTGCAGGTGCAAAATTATTAGCAAACACAAATACCTCACGTATCATTTCCTAGCTGTATCCCTGCCATTTGTTTTACAAATAGAAAATTAATCAACTTCATGTTACTGAAACTAAATACCTTAAGTTCAAGCCCAAGAACTCTACGGTCTCAATTATTTGTACATAAAGTTAGAACTTCATGCTGGGAGTTCATTTTTGAGTAGATGATGGTCATATCTCAAGCACAGAAGCATGGGGATACAGACAGAGATCCTACCATCTCCTTTGTGGGCATGGTACCAGTGACCTAAGGGCCTCAATGAAGCCCCACCTCTTAAGATGCATAGCAACTCTCAGTATAATCATTGAGGTTGTCAAGCCTTGAACACATAAACCTTTGAGGGACATTTAATATCCAAACTGCAGAAGCGAAGGTCAAAGTGGCTAAAATGTTTGAGATCGCATATCTGATAACCAGGAAGACCAAGGATGAAATAAGTACATATTACTTTTCATTCCTTGCTATATTAACTATGCCATGCCTTAATATCTCAATCTAAAGATAGAAATAAAGGGAAATCAAAAGTGATGGAACTGAGATGTGGACAGGCCAAAAGACCATAATAAAGAAATATTAAAGATACTTATTTTCAGATAGAACTTTATAAATATCTGAAAATGTTTATGAGTTCACAGTCTGGTTATTTTTTTATTGGAATGTAATGGGGAGAGATTTCATTGTTCTTATTCAGTGCTGTAACCTTGTACTAAACTTCTGAGGGGCTTATCATACAACATCATAGCTGCTCTAGCTGACACAGCATCACCTCAAACTTGGGGATAAAAAAATGTTAAAAGAAGAAGAAAGAAAAAAAACATAAAGAGTAACACCACGGAAGGCACCTGGGAGAGTTCTTCCCTCTCTAGAAGCTGAAAGAATGAAACTCATAAAAAATAATCAGTTTGGAGGTTGCAGAGATGTCTCAGTGGTTAAAAGGACTTGCTCCTCATTCAGAGAACTGAAGTTTAGATCCCAGAACCCCCACCAGGTAGCTCACATATACCCATTACTCTCATTTCAAGGGATTCAATACCGTTTCTGACTTCTGTGGATTCTCTCTCTCTCTCTGTGTCTCTCTCTGTGTGTTTGTCTGTTGGTCTGTCTCTCTCTCTCTCTCTCTCTGTGTCTCTCTCTCTCTCTCACCCACACACATACATACACACACAAGTAACATAAAAAATAAATAATCAATGCCCCCTTTTGGTGTGGGACAATTCTATATTCTGTCAATTATATTTTAAATAAACGCTGATTGGCTGATAGACACGCAGGAAGTATAGGCGGGAAAACCAGACAGGAAGTAGAGATGGGACAATGAGAACAGGAGTATTCTGGGAAGAAGAAAGCTCTTTCCCCAGTCCTGCCCAAACACGGAAGAAGCAGGATGTGACCTGCCCCGCTGAAAAAGGTACTGAGCCATGTGTCTAACATAGATAATAATGGGTTAATATAAGTTATAAGAGATCATACAAAGCTGGAGCTAATGGGCCAATCAGTTTATCATTAATATTGACTCTCTGTGTAATTTTCTTTGTGGCTAAATGGCTGTGGGAACTGGGCAGGACAGAAACCCCCAACAAACAGACCCTCATGTCTACAAAATGGCACTAACATGTGGATGACTGTATCTACTTAAAACCTGAGAGAGCTTGAGAAGTAATTCTAGACAGAAAAGAATAGAGTTAAACATGACTTCTTGGTAGCAGCAATTTCTCAAATCTGCTCTGCTTGCTAGAGGCAAGCACTCTCATTTAAGAGAGGCTTCCTGACTCAGCTTTAGCTACAAAACCCTGCAGGTCTTTAAGAGGTACTGCCACGAATCACTTAAATGGTGTTGGTAAAAGCTGACTGCATGCTACTTGATTTTCAGGAAAAAAGCTGTGCCATTTTAAAATGCTGGCTTTCTGGGCTTTCCTGCCAGGGCAAATTCTGACTCTTTCAGGCAGGCTGTCCAACTATGTACAGATCATTTGAGAGCGGTTTGTGAGAACAGTGCTGCAGCTTGCTTGCTGGCAGGGACATTGAAACGTCATAGAGTTGTTGCAATAAATGTGGCTACAGCCAGTACCTCTGCCATGAGGCTGAAATCTCAGAAAGCTAAGAAATGGGCTGGAGCCAGCTGTCAAAGCCACGGCTTTAATCCTACCCATATTACTTAGTAAATTAAAGACTCATGTGGTCAGAAAAAGAGAGAGATATACAGTAAAGATAGATTCAAAGATGAAGAAAACCTCTAAATGGCTTACTGTGTGTTAAAAATATATACTGGCTTGGGAGAGAAAAGAAAAAGGTTAAAGTCCTTAAAATAAAAAAGAAAGAGAGTAGTTGGGTGTGGTGGTACACACCTTTAATCCCAACACTTGGGAGGGAGAGGTAGATGGATCTCTGTGAGTTCAAGGTGTGGTAGCACACGCCTTTAATCCCAAAGCTTGGGAGGCAGAGGCAGACAGACCTCTGTGAATTCAAGGTGTGGTGGCAGACACCTTTAATCCCAGCACTTGGGAGGCAGAGGCAAGTGGATCTCTGTGAGTTCAAGGACAGCCTGGTCTACAGAGGGAGGTCCAGGACAAAGATACACAGAGAACTTATCTCAAAAAGCCAAAAATTAAAAATAAAAGAAATAGAGATTAAAGTAAAGCCACATAAAGATGGAAAATAGACAGAGAGTCTGGATACTGTATATTATTATGCTCTCTTTGAATTGTTTGAATGCTGAGGAAAGAGCAACAGCTGCTAAAAGATATTTGCTTATAAATGCTGCTGAATTAATCCAAGATAGGTATTTTGAAAATACCTTGACTTCAAAATTAAAGTCAAAAGGTATGTTACTTTGGAGAAGAGATTTTGTTCTTGTTTACACAGGAAATGAGAGGCTGTGGGTTCATTCTGAGTTAAGAAAAATCAGGTTTGATCAAGGAAGACCACCTGAGAAATCTCCAGTAGGAAGAGATGGCCCAGATGTCTGAGTTCTACATCCAGAACAGATCCACGACTGCTGACTGAGATAATCAAGACTCACAGGATACTCCAGTCAGGACTTGATCATAATTCTAAATTTTCTTTAGGTCCCCATAAGATTATCAGTGCCCCCATCCAGCCGGAAGTAGCCTGGAAAACTATGCCCACATTCCCAAAAAATGGACTATGGGTGTGCTTGTTCTCTTTAAAACAAAAAAAGAGGGGGAAATGGTGCAGGACAATTCTATATTCTGTCAATTATATTTTAAATAAATGCTGATTGGCCAGTAGCCAGGCAGGAAGTTTAGGCGGGAAAACCAGACAGGAAGTAGAGGTGGGGCAATGAGAACAGGAGTATTCTGAGAAGAAAGGAGCTCTTTCCCCAGTCCTGCCCAGACACGGAAGAAGCAGGACATGACCCGTCCCATTGAAAAAGGTACTGAGCCATGTGGCTAACATAGATAATAATAATGGGTTAATATACATTATAAGAGTTAATAAGAAGCCTGAGCTAAGGGACCAATCAGTTTATAACTTATGGAGACGTCTGTGTGATTTTCTTTGGGATTTACTGGCTGTGGGAACTGGGTAGGACAGAAACCCCAACAAGCAGGCCCTCTTGTTACACCCTTTACCTTTAGTTACTGGCCTCATCCCAAGCAAGCGCTCAAATGAGCTGTCATCCATTCATGTCAAAATTTCAGTTATTAGGATGCCTATTAATATGAACAGCAAATAAAAGGTATTCTGTAGTGAGAAAAATGTTCAGTTTTCCTAAGAATGAGTTGGGAAATGATGGTGCAGCCCAGATGGGCTAAGGCATTCACCTCCCTTCCCAGGGAAATCCTGCACGCCACTTTGCCAGGCTGAAATGTTGGTGATCCATTCATATGTTGCAGTATACCTGCCTGTGGTATCCTGACCCTGTGACATGAAAGAGACAATGTGAGTTTGGAAAAATAAATAACTAAAAGGAAAAGATAAAACTCTTCTCTTGGAAAAAGACAACTGGAAAATGTGCCATGAGTTGGCGCTTCACTTTGGGTATCTCTTTGGTCTCCTCCTGCTAGAAGAAACTGAGTGGAAAAACTGATCCACTGTCTCTAAAACTCAGGAACGAGAATGGCAATGGTACTCCTCAATACTTTTTTGGATATATAGCTAATGAGAAAAAAATCTAGTTACATTCTTTAACTCCTGTCTCCCCCCCCCCAAGGGTGATGGCTTTAATTCAGCATGACCTGCTGTCAGCTCAGGAAATCTCCACCCTGAGAGTTTCCTAGCAGAGTCAAAATAAGTCACAGTCAGAGACAGATAAAGATTGTTTTTCTGAAAGTGCTTGAAACTGTGTTTGAATACTGTGTTTTAAGAGCTGCAGAGTGCTTGGCTAATGATTTTCCATAGTGTCATTTTAAAACTATTTTGGCAAGCTGCATGAATGGTCCATACATTGACTATTCAAATAATAATAAAAACATTATATTTCTTGGAACAGAATATCTTTGAGAAAGCAAACATCTATTCCAGTACACAGTCATTATACAGCTTGTCAGAGGTGGCCTACATAGGCCTAGTAGACCCAGGCCTGGCAGTAGATTGGGAATGAAAGAGGAATTTGGAATAGACTGGTCTCACAGGCAAAGTAATGGTGTGGGTTCCAGGTGGAAGTAAATATCTCGACAAATGCCCCCAGATGACTGAGCATCTCATACTCAAAACATATTCTTTCTATGAAACCCTGGGTCCAACAGGAAGAGTGCCTCAGAATCTATCTAGTCAATTTTCAGTTCACCCTCTAAGTTATTAATATGGCTGAAGGAAAAATTATTTTGTGCCCAGTGAAAAGGTACAAGCAGCAGATTTTGGACATGAAGTCATAAGGGAATACAGCTTCATTATTAATCACATGGGGACAGAGTCGAGAAACCAGTGCTGACTGCTATTACTGGAAGGATGGTGCCAAGAAGGAAGATGGAGAAGGGAGGAACTCACAGTGTGTATTTGTTGAGGTTCCTACTGCTGTATTCAGACACCATGATCAAAGCAACTTGTAAAGGAAAGCATTTAACGGGGCTTACAGTTTCTCAGAGCTAGAATCGTGATGGTGGAGCAAATGCATAGAGGTAGGAATAGCCAATAGCTCATATCTTTTTTCTTTAATTTCTTTATTTTATTTTATTTTTTTAAAAAGAAAAGAAACTATCTTTTTTTCATTTTACATACCAATCCCAGTTCTGACTCCCTCCTCCATCTTTTTTTTCAATTAATTTTTTTCAGTTTGCATACTAACTTCAGTTTCCCCCCCTTCTCCTGCTCCTACCTCCTCCTACTCCACTTCCCCCATCCACTCCCCCACTTGGCTCCCCAAGAGGGGCTAAGACCTCCTTGGGGAGCCAACAAAGTCTGGCATATGAAGTGGAGACAGGACAAAACGTCTCTCCCTTGTATCAAGGCTGAGCAAGGTATCCCACCACAGGGAATGTTCTCCAAAAAGCCAGTTCATGCACCGGGATAAGTCCTGGTCCCACTACCAGGGCCCCCTGCCAACAGATCAAGCCATGTAACTGTCACCTACATTCAGAGGGCCTAGTTCCGTTCCATGCAGGTTCCCCAGTTGTGAGTTCCCACTGATAGCACACATCTTGATCTGAAAGTAGGAGGCGGAGAAGGAACACACTGCAGTCCTTTGGAACTTCAAAGCTGGCTCCTAGGGACACACCTCCTTCACCAAGATCATACTTTCTAATCCTTTCCAAATAGTTTCAAGTAGTCAAACCCATGAACCCTCAGGACCATCCTCAATCACATTATGATACAGACTCTCTAAATTGATGAGAGCAAAAGGAGTCAAGCGGATTCAAGGAAAATTGTATATATTTTGGCCATCCTCATCATTTGGAAATATATCAAGTATTCAGCACATATCATTCAAAATATAAACATGACACAAAATTTGCTCAAAGACTGAAAAATTCAAATAGATTCTTTTTACCAATAATGGCCCAAATAATCCCATCAGAACAGTTTCTCTTTAATGGCTTTATTCACTGTCAGTTATTGGAATAGGAGCTTAGTTGACCAAAACTGGGTGCTTGGCTTCCTTCTCCTCTTTCCAAATTCTCTCAGATTCACAGCCAATGTGTTGACTTGACCTGACTTGGTCCTGACCTTTCAGTTACATGAAAGTTGGGTTGCACTGTAGCTATATCTGAGCTCACCAGCTGACAAACACCAGCACGCCACACATCAAATTTCATCAACATTTCTGGTATGAAAAGCACAGATGGAAGGTTCTGGCTAGAAGAACAGAGGTAAGGACTTAAGGGAGAAATAATACCTTTTACTTTGTTTGGTTTATTTGTTTATTTTGGTGCTATGGTGCCAAGCTTTCATGCTTGCTAGGCAACTGGTCTTCGACAGACTGAAATCACTTACTCCTCCACTTGGCTTAGCTTATAAATGATCAGAGAAGTAAAACAAAGGACTATGATTGCTGGAAAGCTCAATAAACTCTAATAAAGCTGACTTGGGCCACCTGTGTGGTCAAGTGGAATCCTTGGTTCCTATTGTCAGAACTGGGTTAGCCCACCCAAACACACGTAGTGAAGGAGTCCCCCACCCCCATCCCAGCTGCCTTCCTAGAAAGAAAGAGGATGGCTGAAGAATGGGGCTATTTTAACTTCTTCCAGATTCATTGACAGCACTGAATCTTTTGCCTCTTTGAAGAAAAATCTTAAAGGATGGGATGAAGCTAAGAGTCACGTCAGTGGGGTACTCTCACACTGCGTGGAACGCAGAGAGCCCTATTCCTACCTCTAACAGGGAAAACTGTCAAAGCTGATGGTGAGTTTACATAATGCCCAATGTTTACTTTCAGTTCCAGCAGGGAACATCTTCCAAAACGTTGACTTTTTATTAGTTGTAGCAACTTTTAAAGTTCACAGATGCTTTGGCTCCATCTTTGTTCCCTCAAGTCAGTGGTAATCAATCCCAGATAATCAGGAGGTGACTCTAATTTCCTTAACTATCTTCCAATCTCAGAAATAAATCCTGATCACGGTATTGCTCCTTAGTGGGGATGTCAGCAAAGGAGGCTGCTGATGGAATTACCCATGAATCATGGGGAAAATACAAACGCCAGCTTGAAATACCTTATAGCTCTCTGGGCATTTGGAAAATATATAATTGGCTGTGTGGTGTCCTTTTCCTAGTTCCACAGTACAAATATTCTAACACCATAAAACACACTCAGGCAAATCTTCAGATGTAAATATAATTTGTATTTTAGATCCAAGAAAAACACAACCTCAAAAAAATCTAACCTTAACTTATTTTCGGGTCAGAAGTCTTTGAAATTATTGAGACACACGTGGTTCCTATCAGAATGTAACAAGTCTGGCTAATTGAATATTCTTGT
This sequence comes from Ondatra zibethicus, assembly GCA_004026605.1. Taxonomy (NCBI): domain Eukaryota; kingdom Metazoa; phylum Chordata; class Mammalia; order Rodentia; family Cricetidae; genus Ondatra; species Ondatra zibethicus. The sequence goes on along the minus strand of PVIU01004452.1, from coordinate 40,096 downwards.
CGAATGGCTGAAAAGCTGGGGAGGACAAGATCAAAATTTTAAAATTCTATTCAAGGGACAGTTTCACAATGAAATGTTTCACAAGTGAAATATCACTTTTTATGATGGAATTTTTCTGGTTCTGTTTATTTAAAAATAGCTAAAACATTTCAAAATGTGATAAATGATTGAAAGTTTTCAAATGAAATTATCCAAATAAAATGAAAATACCATACATACACCTGTCGGGGAGACCCAGAAAGTGAAACAGAGTGGTTTAAAGGAACAGAAAGCATTAAATAACCCTCTCTATGTATTACATTTAGAGAACTAAACTTGTCATGAAATTATTTTCTTTTTGAATTGAAATGAAGTCAGTGGAAACTTTTGATAAGAATCACACATTTGATAAAAATTTGTGAGTAATTCTGCTTCTATTTTTAGCTGCAGTCGGTATGAAAACAGTTTGAAGCAATCATGTAGGTGTTTTGCAAGCCTATGAACGAGTGATGAATTCATGTGATGATCACAGATAGATGTTTCTGAATAATTTACGTGAAACCTCCTTTTCCAGACATTTTCCCATGGTGTTCATAAAGGAGACACCATAACCTCTTGATTTTTTTCTGTGTCTTTACCTATTTTAGTATTATCCTTCCTGATAGCAGATAGTTGTGTCAGTTTCTCTTTCACGAAACAACTGAGCCAAAGTGTATATGGAGAGTCTCGTAATTACAGACTACAGAGTATTACAAAACTAAGGTTTCTTTGCCCTTCCCATCTCTTCCTCTCTCACTGCATTTTTTTTTAACAATTTGCTCATGACTGTTGCCCAGACTGCTGACATTAGACATATAGAATTCCCAGAGTAGAAATAGAGTGTGGGATAGCTCCTACTGCAATCCTATGCTCTCATTGATCATCTTTCTGGCCTATGTGCTTGCCTTATGCCTGTGCTGCAGTCCAAACCTTGTACTTCCTAAGATAATGTTTTCATGGGGAAGACATGTTATCATCTGAAACTGAACAGTGTAAACAAAATCCATCACTTCTCCATCATGCTGACTTTTCACTCAAACTCTCAAACTTTGGGCAGTGCTCAAGGACATGGTATCTAGCTTGGTCTCAAGCCAGGAACATTGAGGTCATCTTTTCTCCATCTTTCCTTTCTCGTACTCACCCTATCCATCCTTCTCACTACATCCATCAACAAACATGCAAGCATTTTTTTAAATCATGTTGCTTTTTCTATTTTACACTCTTTTTGATTTGCTTTCTCTTCTACAGTGGGAAGCACAAAGAGACAGATGTTTTAGAACACAAGAAACATTATCACTAAACACCAAGCTCACTCTGAAGACTAATGAACCATAACAAATTCACTATCATTGCACTTTTGCTTGAAAAAGGTTGCATGTGAATTTACCTGTCTTGTGCCAAATTACTATCCTACCTGCCAATTATCAGCGACCTAATAAAAGAGGTTTGTGTGTGGATGTATATAGGTGTATGCACAGGAATATGAGTTTGTCCATTCACTTACTTGTGTATTCGAACCCATTCTGTAACAAACATTTTTACATGTCCTTTTATAAGTTCTCAATTCCCTGCGTTTTTTTCCTGGCACTGGGGTCTGATCATGCCCTTTGGTGGCAGTGTAGCTTTTTTCTGATGCTGTGCCTGATGGAGTGTTGGTATCTGTGGTCTTCCACAATCTATGGCTGATCGGTTGTTCCCCATCCTCTATGCCCGCCTCACATTCCTCTTTCTGAGTGTTAGCCAGTAGAAGAAGGGCCTACCCTCTGAGACAGCCTTAAAATCAAACTCGTCTGAAAGCACTTAAGAAGTAGATTGGATAAGGCAGCTTCCAAACCTGCTCTTTCAAGAAGTTTGCTGATTTACGTATTTTTGAAAAGTGCTTGATAGGTAAGTGTAATGGTTCTGAGTCGCTGCAACCACATAAAAGATGGCCATGAGGGGCTGTGCCATCCCACTGAGAAAGTTCAGTCATCACACCAAACAGGGAAGAGGGCTTGGATGCAACTTGGAATACACAGTGGACAGTGCACAGTTAGTTACGTAGCTCTAGCTTTTTCTTTCCTCTGAACAACAGTTCTTTGTCACAGAAAATAAAAAACTTCTCTAAATTAGAACAGGTTATTGAATTTAATGCAATTTAGTTGATTAAAAGATTCATGGATGAGTTTGATCAGAATTCACGGCTATCATACTAACTGAGGTCATTAATCAGTAAGTAGTGGGGTAATCAGTGGTAATTAGCCATCAGCCCCTTCTCTCATGGCCATTTTACTAATTAAGTTACCTTTGATGTGAGGCATAAGGGATACAAATTAAAAACTACTTATTCTAACTAAGGAAAGGCTGCAGTGAATTGCAGTGGGCAATTTGCGGTTGGTTTGTTTAAATTTCTATGAGATGGTATTCCCAGGAGTTGTATAGACTTTGCTTTTTCTATCTTATGGTGAGTGGTATGCAAAATTACTATTAGAGCAAATGAAAGAATTCAAAAATACATTTAGATCTTGCTTGTTATCTTATTTCAGTAAACAAAAAGAAAGCTTCAAGCCTAAAAGTAACTGTCTACCTTGTGCCATTTTGTTAGAGATTTTAAATGATGTCAAAACATCATTTGGGTCATTTCTGAGAACTAAGGCATCAAAACTTTAGATCATCGATCTTCTTGCCTCCAATGAGAAGACAGCAAAGTCATAACAGAAGTGATTTATTGGAGACTTGTCTCTTTCACCTACCACTGCAATCAATATGTTTATAAACATGCAGGAGGACTGGAAAGAATGGAAGAAAAGATAAGATTATGTAGGTCGTTCAGATACACACACTTACAGGCTTCCTGGGTTTGTATCCGAGGCTTCCACAAAAGCCCTTTGTTAAACTCCCTGCAATGTTCTGCTGTGATACAGTGGGCACTCAGAAAAGAGCCCCAAAACTGTTTCTTCAGCCCTTTCTGCAAAGCTATACACAAATCATCATATAAGAGAAAGGCCTTTCTGATGGAGAATTCCACAGTCGCCTGCAAGCAGCCCGTTTCGGTGCGCCATTGTCACAAGGTTCTGCCTTTGCTGTAAGGTCATTCTCTCTGCTGTGCTCTGATGACACGGAGAACATCTGGTCCTCATTCCTACGCTAATGACATTTCCTGCTTTTTAAATCACCCTCAACCTTCTCTTCTTTAGGCAAAATTCCAGGTCCACTCACTCCTCTGGAGTCTCGTGTGCCAGACTTTTAAATATCCCTCCCCTGCTCTGAATCCATAAACTGCCATTTGCCTTTAGCCCAGAACTGGTCCCCTGGCTGAGAGCATAGGGAGATCCCCCAGGGTCCTCACCTTTCACCTCTCAGCCGCAGCTACGTACTCATCCCAGCGCGCGCACACACCCAAGCTTTAAAATAACACGTTCTGTTCAGGGAGAGACATTTCTTTCTATCAACATGCTTTCCCTCTCTGTCCCAAGGGAAGATCGCAGAGCAGATTGGGCTTTGGGAGTCAAGCAGCAGACAGCTGTGGCTTCAGCTTCCAGCGGTTGCACAGCTCCAGAGGGACTGGAAGGTCAAGGGAAGCTTGTAGAACTGCAGGCCATTCACGTGGCTCGGAGGAGGAGATGACCAAGCCCTAATAAAACACCGGCTGCCGGACATGCCATTGGGGCTGGCACGCTAATTGAAACCAGCAGGCATGGGTCTGCAGCCCCTTGAGGCTAATGCTCAGCGTGGAATAACTTTTCCTTCCACAGCAAAGGCAGAGCTCAGCCAGTAAAGCGGAGTTACTACTAAAAAATCGCAACTACCCAGCTTCCCAACTCTAGATGAAGACAGAGAAACCCTCTCCACGTCTTTCTCTCCTCTCTCCTTTCTCTTTCAGGAAGCCCAACTATTAAATTTCTTTCTCTGTAATTAAACCAAATTTGGCACTTGCTGTTCTTAAATATTTTATCATATAAGGTTGAACATCTGTTAGCCCAAATCATTTGTCAGCAATCTGAATGGGTTTTTTTTATTTGTTTATTTGTACAATTTAAAGTTTTGCACTAAATAGAAGTTGCCACAAACACCGAGTTCAACAACTCTGTATAAGCTTGCTTTCTATTGCTGTGGTAAATACCATGAACAAGAGTAACCCGGGGGAAGGAAAGGGTTTATTTGACTTATAATCTATGGTCTATCATGAAGGGAAATCAGGGCAGCATCTCATGGAGAAAACTAGAGGAAAACTGAAGCAGGGACCCTGGAGTAAAGCTACTTACTGGCTGGCTCACCATGTGTTTCTCTGCCTGTTTCCTAAAACAACCAAGGACCACCTGCCTAGGGATGACACCACACATGTCTTGGTAGAATCCACTATGGGCACCATGCCGAGTGTGCACTGTGCCCTTCAACTCTATCCTGAACTATTTACTTTGTGATTTGTTCTCTTTTCTTCCTGAAATGTTCTCAAATGCTGAAACTCCCAGATCATTATTTTAAATTATATCCCCTTTTCCTTAAAAAGAAAAGAAAAGAAAATCCCTTCTTCTTGCTCCTACTTCCATCTTTGAATCTTGCATGTCTTATACAAATTTTTACAATCGTGTTTCCAAGTCAGGAAACAGTTTCTAAACTGTTATTTGAAGGTAGCATGTCTACAAACTCAATTATATTCTTTGATAAAAAACTTCATTTTTCTCATCTCTCTACCAACAGCAATGGTTCCCTCTGGTGCTAAGTTTTCCCTGTCTCTTATGGCTTTCCACATTGATTTTATTCTGGGTCTTTTGGATGTTTATATGTTTTATGCTAGCAGATTTCTTCAAATGCTGACAGTCCATTAACTGTTCTTGATCAAACACATGGTACAAGTAAGGTGACTGACATGGTTCTTTCTGTGTGCTCTCTTCTCAGTGTGACCTGACTGGGGTGTTTCACTCATGGAACACCTGGCTGTCTTTATTACAGTTTTCATCTCGACTTGATCAATTCCCTAGAGTGACTTCTGCCTAAGAGGTAGCAGTTTGAACTGTGCTATTTTAGAAGCCACGCAGCAGAAGAAAACAGAGGTCTTGATATCCAAAATAAAAATGTACATTGGATTTCCCTGTGCCTATGAAGATTCCTAAGTAATTAATGGCTTTTGTTTGGTTGGTTGTTTTTGTGTTTGGAAACAAGATCACCTATGCCACTCAAACTGGTCTTTAACAGTTGGGCATGCAGCACATTGTCTAACAAGATTCTGAAATTTTGATTCTTTCTCATGTCCCCCAGTAAATTTATTCTGTATTTAACAGAGAAAGACTTGCGTGGAAGGAAAGAAAGTCTCCAGAAACTCTTTCTTAAATGTGCACGTGTGCATGTGTTTATGTTAGAGAACAATCTTTGATTTTCTTTCTCTGGGTTTTTCTTTTGTTGTTTTTTATTTTTTAAGACAGGGTCTTTCACTGGTCTGTAACTCACCAAAGAGTCTAGGCTGTCTGGCAACCAGGGTTCTGCCTGTCTCTATCTCCTCAGCATTGTAATTGTACTTTCAGGGACTTATGCCTAGCTTAAACATGGATTCCGGGATCGAACTCAGGTTCTTATGGCAAGCACTTTATCAACTGAACTATTTTCCTAATCCAGCCTTTCTTCAACTCTTAAGTAAATCTTTGTTAGCTTATCTCTAACTCATTTTCATAGGTATCTAATACCCTTTATTGAGCTGTTTGGTGAGTTTTTGATACAATCTGGAAGCCTCTTAATTTCCCAAACAATTTTTTTGAGGTTGTGTTTGTCTCTGTGGTATTAATCATGACTTCTGCATTGGAGCTTTGCAGGTTTATCTACTTTCATTATTCCCATTCCTCTGATCTTATCATTTTTGTTTCTTAATCTTTTGTTATTTGAGGGCATATTTAGATGGAACAGTGGAAATCTACATGTCTAATATGCCACCCTTAACCTGGAAGATAACTTATAATTAATTCACATATCAAGTCTAACCCAAGTGATTACACAGGAGATATTAATCTGTAGCCTCAGCTTCTTCATCCAGTATTGTGTACACCAGCTTCATTATCTGATCTCTTTGGAGGCTCTATATTTGAGTCAGTATTCTATCAGGGAAACATAGCTACAAGACTCTGCAACTTATTAAAATATTGACTTTGAAATATTGACTTTGCTATTTCTATAAGATTAAATTCATCTGTAAAATGGGGAGAAAAGTCACTTCATTAGGCTGGATACACACACACACACACACACACACATCTACATAAAATCACTGGCCCATTGGCTCTAGCTTCTTATTGGCTTATTCTTACATATTAATTTAACCCATATCTATTATTCTATGTACCACCACGTGGCTGTGGCTTACTGGCTAATGTTCTGACATCTGTTTCTGGCAGGACTACAAGGCTTCTCTCTGACTCTGCCTCCTTTCTCCCAGCATTCAGTTTAGTTTTCTCAGCCTAGCTCTGTTCCCCTATAGCTCTGCTATAAGCCCAAAGCAGTTCCTTTATTAACCAATGATGTTCACAGCATACAGAGGGGAATCTCTCTCTCTCTCTCTCTCTCTCTCTCTCTCACACACACACACACACACATACACACACATCTATATCTATATCTATCTATATCTCTATATCTGTGGTAGAGCATGTGCTGTGCTTAGCACCCACAATGTACTGAGCTCAATTCTGAACACCAAATGAAAAAAAAAATATAAATTATTTATTTGACTTTGTGTCAAGAAAAGATATATAGAAAGTACTGGAGATGTGGTCCTTATTACTAATTATTTATTGGCTACAAAAATCTTTTCTAAAACTTTTTATGTTCTTAAAAATGACTAAAATGATTAGAGTTCTGTTTTTTAGATTTAAAATTACAAGGATTTATCTTGATTATAGTCAAACAAATTTTAAGTGGATGTTGATTGTAAATTATGTTTTGACCTCAAACCCTTCCAGTAGAAATTCACATAGTGGTAGTTATTTTAGTTATTCATTATGACTTTAGATTTTATTGATATACTAGTTTGTATGTAGAGTAGGTTTTACTAGAGTTTACCATATTTAAGTGGGGTAGTGTGAATGTAACTGACCTCCATAATCTCGTAGAAAATCATACTATTAGGAGGTGTGCCCTTTTTGGAGTGGGTGTGGCCTTGTTGGAGGCAGTGTGTCACTGTGGGGTGGGTTTTGAAGTTTCCTATGCTCAGAATACTGCCCAGTGTGTCAGTCAACTTCCTGTTGCCTGCAAGATGTAAGACTCTCAGCTATTCCAGTACCATGTCTGCCTGAATGGCATCATGCTCCCCGTCATGATGACAATGGACTGAACCTCTGAAACTCTAAGCGAGCCACCCCAACTAAATGTTTTCTTTATAAGAGTTGCTGTGGTTATAGTGTCTTCATATGTTCTATTATAAAATAAGGATAATGATATCTTCAAAGTAGTTTTGGATGACGTAGAATATTACACATAGTCGAGTATGTGTTTGGTCTTAGATTGAATTTATCAAATAGAGTTAATGCAAAAACCTTAAAAATATTTGTTATTTGCTAAAATTCATATATTAAATTCAACTTCAGGACAATATAGAGAGTTCCTGATAAAATTTACTTAGTCCTTGGGACTAAGTAGTACTTAATGTGTATGAGTATGTGTGTGTGTGTATGTGGGAGTGTGTGCGTGTGTGTCTGTGTGTGTGTGTGAGAGACAGAGAGAGAGAGAGAAGGGATCTGACAAGTATATATTGAATATGTGTCTTTGAGAACATGTAAGGAAAGAACAACTTTTCTTTTATTTTATCTCTTTATTACCTTTTTAAAAATGAATACAACTACTCTAAGGGTTTTTATACTAAAAATTATTATGATTTTTGAAGATGTATATGGGATCAATTAGAGCTTACATTCTCTTACTGAATTCAAGTAAGCACCACCAAGTTCTGAAGGTTTCACAGTATTTGAACAACATTGTAAAAGCTTCTTACTTATCATTTACTAAGTCTCTCCCAACTGTAACACTGGTTTCTCAGAACCTTTAAATATTAGGAAAGGATGATTTTAATCAGTCAGATACTACAGAATGAGTTACATTATGCTAAAGGCTATTAAGAGATTAGGCATATAATTTCATTTTTAATTTTTCAGAATAGCGTAACAGAAGGAATATCTGCATCTCATTAAAATGTATGATAATATGGCAGATAAGGTATTCTGAAGTAGCACTGTCTCTGCCAGCACAGATAGCTAAAGGTTCAGAAGAGCGTGTCTCCAGTTTTAAAAATAGATAAACTGATTTAAAGTGAATTAGACAATATAAAATGGAATTCAAGTGGAGATCAGTAGGTGGGAGCTGAAACCATGTGCTGCAGACCACAAAAGCTTCAGATACACTCGTTGGACTCAGGGATTGGAATTTGGTTTTTATAAACAGTCATCCCTTGGGAAGAGGTTTTAAACTGGCAATGTAGAAGGTGACATACATAAGTATATATCATATATGTGTTATATATGCATTTATAAATCTCAGTTTTTGGCAGGAAAAATTTCAAAGAGTTTTCAAAGAAAATAGTTTATTGAAGTCTATCTCAAGGAAACTAGACAATAAAAATAATTAAACTGAAGTGATTCATCATCATATCATACATAGATAGTCACTATTGATGATTAACATGTGTTGTAGCTATTTTACAATCATATGTGTGTATATACCATACATAATAACATATATACCATATAATACATATGTACACCACACAATATATACTTATATATACACCATATATAGTTGTAATAAATGTAATCTTTTAAATGTATTTAACTTACTTTTAAAGTTTTCATATTGTGCATATATTGATCATATTTTCTCATCATTACTCTCCATCTTTTTCTTGCCCTTCCTTCCTCTCAATAGTCTTCTTTGTCTCCCTAGAAAATTTCACTTCTACCTTTCTGTATCAAATATATACATAATTATATAACACACACATAAAATTTAGGAACCACAAGTGAGAAAAAAATGTATATTTGTCTTTCTAAAATTGGCTAAATTCATCCAGTAGAATTATCTCTAGTTGCACCCATTTCCTTGCAGACTACATGACTTCATTCTTCTTTATTGCTGACAAAAGTTCCATTGTGTGTATATACCAGAGTTTTCTTATACATTCCTCTGTTAGGCTGGTTTCGTGACTTGGCTATTATAGTGACTAAACATTGCTGTGAATGTATCTCTGTTTTCTTGGAGTCATTTGGGTAAATACCCAGGAGTGGTATAGCTGGGTCATCTTTTATGTTGAGAAGCCTCCATACTGACTTCTGTAGTGGCTCCACTAAAGTTTATGCTCCCATCAGCTGTATACAAGCCTTCCCATCTGTTCACCTCCCTGCCAGTGTTAACTGTTATTGTTTTCTTAATGATTGCCATTCTGACTGTGGTGAGATGCAATCTCAACTTTGCATTTCTCTGGTGGTTCATGAAGTTGAACATTTTTCATATGTTTCTGGAGGAGAGATATGACCACATCATTTTCTGGCTTAAAATCTGATGGATGCTTTAATGTAACAATCAGAACCAACTTCACACCATTGAGTGTGGCTTTCAAAACATAGTAGTCTGCTGAAAAGTCATATTTCCTTTATCCATTTTTCGTTAAGCACATAAGCAATATTCATATTAGTAGCTGTGAGTAGCTTCCGAATAAACACAGTATACAAGTAGCTCAATGGTTTGTTGATCTCATTTTCTTTAAATCAATACTTCAGAGTAGATAGATGGATTTTTTGGTAAATCTAATTTTAATTTTAGATTAATCTCTTCTCCACAATGATCACAATGATTTATGTTCCCACTAGCTCTGTATACATAAATGTTTCTCTGCATCCCTTCCACTATTGTAAATTAATTTTTTAATCATAGTCATTCTAACTGGGATGAGATAATGGCTTTGATCTGTATTTTTCTCATGGCGAATGGCATTGAACATTATGTTTGCTTACTATCTATTTGTATTCATTCTTTGTAGAAGTATTAATTCATATTTGTCCATTTTTATGTTAATTCTCTTGGGTTTCTGGTATAACATTTTTTAGTTCTTTATGTATTCTGGATATTAAGCCTCACACAGGTGAACAGTTGACAAACAATTTTTCCAATTTTATAAAACATGTCTTCATTCTTGATTGTTTCTCCTACTACATAGAAGCTATTGAGTTTGATGTATTCCAGTGTGTCAATATGGGCTTTAGTTCCTTGTTCTTTGGGTTAGATTCAAAACACCATTGCCTATACCAATCTATTTCCCCTGTATCTCTTCTTAGTAGTTTCAGAGGTTTAAGACTTAAATTTTTGTCTATGACCTATTGAATCCATTTTTTTTCACCTGGGTGAGAGATAGGAATTAATTTTTTCTAATGAATATCTATGTAACAATTTTTATCAAAAATACAGCAATTCAAATTCAATAGCATATCAAGCAGATCCCTCTCCATAATTTTGGAATGCCAGGGCTATTTAACATTCACATATCGACAAATATAATGCATCTTAGGAACAGACTTAAGGATAAAGTTTATGCAATATACAAGTACAGAAAATGTCATTGATAGAATTAAGTGTCATTTCATGAGGTAAAGAAAGCGCATACCTAACATCAGAATGGTTTTATATGACAAAGACCCAGTTAACATCGCCACTGAAGGGGGAAAAGGTCCACATGTTTCCCTCAGCTCAGGAAGAAGATGGAGTGTCTGTTCTCACTCTTACTCATATAGTTGAAAAGTGTTATCTAGAACAATTAGGCAAAGGGGGGAGGCTTATAATAATAAAAGAAAGAGAGAGTATACTTAATTCTCTTTGCTCAAGATACTTTTGTGTGTAGGATGAATTAATTTTTATATTAAAGGATCTAACTATCCCTAGAGTAAGCCCCAGTTATTAAGGTTTATGTTGAACTTGGTTCACTGCTATCTTGTTGACGATGTTTCTTCTCTATTGGCCAGGGTATTGAACTGCATACAGTTTTCTCCTACTGTCTTATCTTCTTGGAATGGCCAGTCTCATGAAATAAATTTTAAAGATTTTTCCTCTTCAGTTTATGGAAAGAGTTTGAAAAAGACAAGTGTTAAATTGTTACGCATTCAGCACAGTTTTCCAAAGAAAGCATCTGTTCCCAAAGTTTTCCTTCTTTGGAGGAGGTTGGTTATCATCTGTACCTCATCACTAGTTGTATAGCTGTTTTCAGTTTCCATTTCTTAACTGTAGTTTTAAAGGCTTGTATGTCTAGTCATTTCCTGTAGGTCTTTCAGTTTATTGGTGTCTTCCTTACTTCTCTGTTGCTGTGACAAAATACCCTAACAAAAAGCAGGTTATGAAATAGGAAGATTATTTTGGTTTACTGTTCTGGTGGGACACAGTCCACCATTGTGCAAAATCTGGGCTGCAAAGCTTGCTTGGTAGTCAGAAAGAGGAGGAGGGAGGGAGGAAGCGAGGTCAGGTAATAAAACCTCAAAGTAGACCCCTAGTGCTGTATCTCCTTCACCAAGATTCCACTCCCTAAAGGTTCCATAACCTTCCAAAACACTACCATGAGCTGGGTGTTCAACCAAGTGTTCAGTTATGTGAGCCTATGGGGAGGCAATTTTATTCAAACTATAATCATTGGCACACAATTATTCCCTGTGATCTCATAATATTCTCCCCCCTCCCAAGACAGGGTTTTGCTTAACAGCCCTGGCTGTCCCGAAACTCTCTTTGTAGACCAGGCTAGCCTCAGACTCACAGAGATGCACGTACTGCTGCCTCCCAAGTGCTGGGGTTAAAGGCATGTGCCACCACACCCAGCTTCATAATATTTATTTCTATAGCTTTAATTAAATGTTTCCTCTTGAAGTTTTTTTTTTTGAGTATTTGCTTTTATTGACTGAAGGTTTTAGTGATTTTATTGATTTTTTTAAAAAGAACTCCCATTTCCTTGCTCATATGTGGTTCCCCGGTCTCTAATTTCTGGGGTTTTTTGTTTGTTTGTTTTTTTGAGACAAGATTTCTCTGTAGTTTTGGAGCCTGCCCTGGAACTAGCTCTTGTAGACTAGGCTGGCCTCGAACTCACAGAGATCCGCCTGCCTCTGCCTCCCGAGTGCTGGGATTAAAGATGTGCGCCACCACCGCCCGGCTTCAGTCTCTAATTTCTGCAATAGTCTTTTTTAAAATTGTTTTCCTTTTCATAACTATGAGAGTAACTTGCTTTTCTTTACATAGTATCTCAATATATAACATTGGGTTGCTTAAATTCTTTCTTCTATTTGGATGCAGGCATATTCTACTGCAAATATCTCTCTTAAGATGGTCATCCCTGCATCCTACATGCCGAGGTCTGTTGTATTCCATTTTCATTTGTTCTGTGATATTTCCTAATTTCCCTTTTTGAATTGTCACTGGTTGTTGAAGACTTTATTGTTTAATTTTCACACATCTTTTCCAAATTTCCTCTTGTTATTGATTTCTAGTTTCATCCTACTCTGGTCAGAGAAGGTATTTGGTAACACTGGAATGTTTCTAATTTAGTTAAGACTTTTTGTTTGCAGGCTCGCATGTGTTCTCTTCTCAAGCTATTACATGAGTACTGGAGAAGAACATCTGTTCTTTCTCTTAAGGGTGGTTTACCCTTAAAAGCCCATTGGAGCTACTTGGTCCTCAGTATTGGTCTTATCCTTTGTTTATTTAGCGATCATATTGTTTCATCCATTGTTGAAAATGAGGTATTTAAATCACCTCCCTGTTCCCCTTTTAGCTCTGACAAAGCTTGCTTCATTTATCTGTTTTGTTCATGTACTTATATTTCTATTGTCGTAGTTATTCAATATTTAATTGTTCTATATTGGCTTTCTTTCTCCATTGTGATAACTTTGACTTAAACTCTATTTTGTTAAATATGTGGTTGACCATCTCTTCTAGTTATCATTTAAATATGGTACCTTTTTCTATCCTTTAACTTTTAGCCTGTAGATGTTATTACATCTGAAGAAAGTCTCTTGTAGATAGCATATGCAAAAGATAGCAATACTCTTTTTGATTAGGTTGTTAATGGTAATTACAGATAGGAAAGTAACTATTCTTATTTTGGTTTTCTTTTTTTTTAGTTTTATAGATTTTTGTACTTCCTTCATTTTAATATTTTCTTTGTCTTTTATTGAATTTTTGTAATATTCCTTGTTTCTTTTCTTATTTCTTTTGTTTATATTACATAAATTTTTGTACTTATTATATGACCCACATAAAGCATCCAATAGAATGATATATGTTAGGCAGATGACAACTTCAATTATATAGAAAAATTAACTCTTTTATTCTCCCCTTTGGTCTTATACAATTGATGCCACAAGCATTTTTTTTTAACTTTGCTAGTATATAACAATTTCCTCATAGATAAAACCTTCCATCTTGGAGGAAATGTCATTAAGATACAGGATGTTCAATGGAAGGTGAAACATTACATCCTCCAGGGAAGTTCATTAAGGTGGGGAAATAAACAATTTAAAGGCTTCAGGGAGTCCAGAAACTGAACCAAAATCCCAGGTCTCTCCTTCCCTGAACATGTACAAGTACTGAGAACTGCTGAGATGCCCTCAGAGAAGCTATGCTGCTTAGAAGAGCCGCAAAGCTGCTTAGAAGAAATCAGAGACCAGCCAGGCTGTCTGGAAGAAACAGAGCAACTACGTTACCCAAAGAGCTTCAGACCACCTATGCTGCCTGAAAGAGACAGCCAGCAGCCTTTTGAGTTGCCTGCAAATTGTGCAATGCACTCCAGATTTTCAGCTTTCATGAGCTCTCCTCCGTGCTGGAGTGGTCTTTTGGTGGTGTGGCTGTGTTTGAGTTAGTTCTAGCCCTGTAAGGAATGCCTCACAAATCTTCCTGTAAGTAAGCACGATAAGACCTACTGGTTGGTCATGTTATAGTTACTTGGTCTGTTGTCAGTTTCCTACCTGAGGGGATTAGGTGCTTGTACATGTCTCCCTTCAACAGTGTCACACAAAATTTGCACTCTCATTAAAAGTATTTTATAATTGTCTATTTTTATGCTTTTATCTTTTAGCTTCTGCATCAGAATTAACAATGATTTAGTCTTACAATATTCTGTAATGTTTGTAATGTTACCTTCAGCAGAAAGTCTTATACTTAGGCAAACCTTGTGTGCGGTTGCTTGTGGCTCATTTTTGATCTGCAAGCCTACCAATAACATTATCATTTCTTCTAAGTAGTAAGAAATCCAGTCAATTTTTCATTATTTGGGAAACAATTTTTTTCCTTCATTTTTGAAGGTTAGTTTTGTCAAATATATCTAACTCTTGTTTGATTGGTTACTTTTTCATTCTCTTGCATTTATTTTTTTCTTACATATTTTTCATTATACTACATCACCCATTTCTGACCCTCAAGGACTTTGCATATACATCTACTGATAGGTTTTATGGAATCTTTTTTGAGTTTGATAGGTCATTTCTTGTCTGTATCAAAAGTTCTACTTTTAGTTTTGACAATTTGATTATAATGTGTCTCAGTATTAGTCTCTTTGTGTTCTTCTGACTTTGAATTCCTTTCTATTTTCTCTTTCTTCTGTGTCTTTCGTTCTTTGTTTATTTTTTCTTTCTTTATTTCTTTTTTTTTCTTTTTGGTCTTTTGATTTTAGATATCTGTTTTCTCCCTGAGATTGGGCACTGACAGCTATTATCATTTCAAATAAGCTTTCTCTCTCTGTTTTCTTTCTGAGATAGCCTTGCATTCCTGGTGCAAAAGACTACATCCTTCCCCATACATGTGTATGTGCTTCTGTGTGTATATGTCTGTCTGTCTTTTCTGTTTGTCTCTCTTTTTATACTTTTGATCTTTTGGTTGAATGATTTTAAATGAATTTTCAAGTTTCATAAATTTTCTGTTTGATAAAGGTCTACTGTTTACCCATTTGATAAAGGTCTACTGTTTACCCATCTAGTCTTTCAATTTATTTATTTTTAAGGCCTGAAGCTCTTGATATCTCTGTATTCCTATTTTCATTTTGTTCATGAATGATTTTCCTTTATTTCATTGTACATTCCCCTTTTCTGTACATTATAGTTTGCTCTTGTTTTCCATTATTTTATTTTAAAATAAACTTTGTTATGAAAAAACTTTAAAAAATCACACACTAAAATTGACCAGACTCAATTCTATACCTTGCTGTAAATCTCTATACAGTTAGAATAGTATGTCTTGATGGTCACTTCGAGTTCATAGTCAGGTAAGCTATATATTTGTCTTTTAAAGTTCTTCATCTTCTTCCCCCTCACATTTAATTAGTTCTTTGAGAAATTACTACAATGCATTTTGATCATAATTCCAGCTTCCTCCTGCAGCCCCCAGATTTGTGTCTCCTTCGTTACCCACCTGTGGTGACTAGTTTCATGCCAATTTGACACAGACTAGACTGATTTGAGAAGAGGAAACCTTATTTGAGAAAATTCCCTCACCAAAATGGCCTGTGAACAAAACCGTGGAGCATTTTCTTAGTTCATTATTGATGTGGGACGACCCAGCTCGCTCCTGGGTTTTATAAGACAGTAGACTGAGAAAGCCATGGAAAGCAAGCCAGTAAGCAGCACTCCTCCATGGGCTCTGCATCAGTTCCCACGTCCAGGATTTTGCCTTGAGTTCTTCCATTCTGTTACTTCTCTGGATGATGAACTATAAGATGTAAGGTAAAATAAGCCCTTTTCTCCCAAAGTTGTTTCTTGATTATAGTGTTTTAATACAGCAAAAGAAACCCTAATCAAACTATCACCCAGTTTTGTATCCTCGTATTTTTTCATCAAGCAAAATTTATGCTGCCCTTATATTCTGGGAACTACAGCCCTCACGCGGGTTGGTCTACCTGCCAGTTGCCATGACCTTAGAATAAACTGATTGTCCCCTGTCCAGCAGCTATCAGCTTTCACTATCTTCTTAAGTGAGGATGGGACTCCATGCCTACTTCACCTTCCTGTTCTGGAATTTTGTCTGGTCTGAGACTCTGCAGGCCATCTGCATGCTGTCGCAAATGCAGTAAATTTATATGCATAACTGTTCTGCATCATCCAGAAAACATCATCTCCCTGTAGTCATCCATCGCTACGGTTCTTACGGTCTTTCCTCCTCCTCTCCTGTCAGGATCTCTGAGCCTCAGGTGAAAGGGCTGTGATACAGATGTTCTGGTTAGGCATGAATAAAACATTTTATTCATTCTTTGCTCCCTGATCAATTGTGGGTCACTAGCAACTGTAAAAGGAAACATCTCTGATAATGGCTAACTAATACATTTATCTATGGGTAAGTTGTTTTGAGTCAGTTTAATGCTACATACTGATAGGTAAGACCCTATTGCTGAAAATACCATATACTTAAGACATAGAACATGGTGAAATTAAGATAGTGCTCAGAATTCCATTAATTAAATTGAGGTAGCACTCACTTCATCCATATTAGCTAGTTTTTCATAGTGTGTAACGTCCTATGTATGTTACAAGAGGAAAAAATATCATCATCTTACTCCACCTGTGAACCCTGCAAACTATGGCAATGACCGTCTGGCGAGGGCAATAGTGGCATAAATGTTATGAAAGTAACTAAATATCTTATTACTGGATTTAAATTGGTCTCACAAGTTGAATCCTCTATCTGGTACTATTATTGGTACCAAGAACTTATGGTTACACAGGTGCTAAGCCTTTGGAGAAAGCAAATTACTACTTCTCTTTTATTAAGTCAGTTTATGGAAATTGGGTTGTGTTTCTTTGGTTGGGAAATTTTCTTGTTTCTTCTTGAGTTTTCTTACTTTGTATTGGTGTCCTTTAGTTAAAAACAAACAAACAAACAAAACAAAACCCATGCTACCATTTAAACACAAATGTACTGCTTTTATAGAAGAAGGATCTTTGACAATTTGACTTTATCAGTTCTCTGGGACTGGGCCCTCAAACATTCTTTATGGCTGCATATTATCCAAATCATTCATGAAAATTTTGATATAGATTTTGCCTAGTTCTCTCTCAGGCACTCATTGCTTACTCATGCTGTCTGTCTATAGTATTGCATGTCCTTTGGAATGGCTCAACACCTGGTGGGTCTTTATCAGTAGCCTACTAGGCTATCTAGATCATGTCAAACCCTGTCAGAATTCTATGACTGGGAATACATAAACCTCTCCCTCAGATATGTCCTTTAAAAATTAGAATATTATCATCACGCTCCATTTGTATCTCTCTCTCTGTGTCCTGTATCCCAGAGAAAAGACCTCAAGCTGGTTTTATTATGCTTGACCAGAGTTCCTCCATGGAATTGAAACGTGTCACTGTTCTTTTTGTTCTCAGAAGCAACCCCTACTTATCTAGACTGCACTAGGTCCTGTCAGTAATTTGGCATATGGGGCAAAAAACACAGTTCCCTTCACCCCAGACTAAACCTTTGGGCAAATGCTTTATTCTTCCATTCTACCCCCAAATGAAAGCTCCTTAGCTAAATTGTCTTTTCTGAATTGTACTGCAAGTCCTTTGGGTTAAGTGGCTGCATTATACATTTTCAATGCAAAGTCCCATCAATGCTTCAAGCCAGGTGAGAAAGAAAACAATTATCGAAGAAGCACACTATGAAAGTGGAACATTGGATTTAGTCTATATTCTTCCCTTGTTTTTTTTATTTCGTGAAACATTTTAATACTATTTTATTATCTTACATGTGCAAGTGTTTTACATGCATGTATGTCTGTGCACCATATATGTGCCTGGTGCTGTCAAAGACCAGATGAGCGTGTAAGATCTCCAGGAACTGGAGTTACAAACAGTTGTGAACTGATGCGTGAGCACTGGCAATTGAACTTGGATCCTTTGGAAGAGCAGACAGTGCTGTTAACCTTTGGATAATCCCTCCTTCTCTTTTTAGAAAAGCAACATCTAAGATGAATTGGCCTCTCACTGTCAGCCGGTTGGTTCTTTGTAGGAACAATAAATATCAGGCTTCCTTTGGTTCTCAGCAGTTCTCTAACATCTAGAATTTACCAGGTCCTATGATTGCTCCACATAGGTAGGCAATAACCCTGTCCTTTGTGTAGTCCCTTGGAAGCCATGAATGCTCTTTACCTGCTCTGACTTTCCTGAAGAGATGCCGAGAGCTGGGAGATTTGTTCCTGCTGTTTGGTTTTTCTTCTTTGCTCCATTGCTGAGCTGAAGGGAGGAACAAGAGCTTGATTCTTTAAACTGCCACCTTTGTTTCCTGTGGTCCTCAACCTCACACCTTTTCTTGTTTGTTTATATCCATGCAAGATGGAAATCAGTCGAAAACCAATCTATTCCTTTAAGGATGAATTTAAAAATATCTGTTGTGCCGCCTCCCGAATGCAGTATTTGTCAGAAGAAGAGCACTGCCTCATGAGCATCAGTATTTTTCCTGTGGCTTTTGATGCAGCTACTCTGGCTTCCCCTGGGATTTGGCTTACCCTCTTCCCTTCATCTCAAAGGGAATTCAGCTGTGTGGTGTAGAACTGGCACTTCCACTGAAGAACAAGGAATCAGTATTTCCTAGTGTGCAGTCTTCGTGATTGTTCTCCTGGAAAGATGATTATGGTGATAAATAAATGCTAATTTCCAGTACATATTATAGTATTCAAAGAAATCATTAGCGACTATTGTTTTTACTTATCTGCATACAAAATAATGGTTTTTATGGGATTTTCATACACGCACATCATTGCACCTTCTGTATACATCACCATAGATTACTCTTGCCTATCCCCCTCTACTTCTTCTGTTTCAAAGGGTGTTTGGATATAGGTAACGCCCCAACTTGGTTTTTCACCTCTCTCATCTCTAGTCTACACTATAACTAAGCACGAGGCTTAGAATGCAAGGAGTTGTTCTGAAGGAAAGGACAGTACAAGGCAGTTTCCTATGAGGTCTTGCAAGTATTTTTAGTGCATCCAAAATAAGCATCTTGAGAAGTAAGTTTCTAAAATTTTCTATCTTTTCTTCCCTTCATTACTCAGCCTTGAAAACTATACATCATAGTAAGAGTCTCATACAATAAACATCAGAATTTTGTGTTGCAGCTAGTTCAAATGACTTCAATTTTTAAACTATTTTTTTCTCAGATACTTTTTCAGGGTTCAATGAGTCCCAACTACCTAATTTATACTAGCTGTCAATTTTTCATTTGCCAACATTACACTTTCTCCTATAATAAAGCCATGTCTACTGTAATGTACACTGAGAAAATTTTGGTAAGTTTCCAGCATGATCAAAAATAGAATGATGGTCTCAGCTTCCCCTGAATACTTGAAAAAAGTTGTCAGAGAGCCTCTGAAGTCTCTACGCTAAACCCTGGATCACCACACAATGTGTGGGGTTGCCAGAGAGCCACATGATAGCAAACTGTCTGTGAAGGAAAAGCATTGTGCTGTCCCAAAAGAAAACTATGCACATCTAACTCCCTAGTCTAGTTCTCTGAAAGTGAGTTTAGCTGCTATACTGTAGGGCACCAGTAATAAGCTAGTGTACAGAGTTTTCCCTAATTCTCATCCGGAATGCATTTCATTTCTCTACTATTTCTATTGTCCTGGAGCTGTCATTCTTTTACTGCCAGCTGCAGTGATAATAGAACAGTTAGTGCACATCATAGGAATTATCATGTCTAGGACAGGTAAATATCTAGCCAGCAGATAAAGATTATCACTCAGATAGCGTTCTTTATGGGAGAAAACTAGCCTGCGTAAGTGGGTCATGATACTATTGTACATATTTGGGGATTCTTGGCTATAATATTATGGATGGAATTTTATTTTCATGCAAGTTTTGGAAATAATCTCAACAAATAAATGCACTTCAAGTAACCTTTATTAAAAAATTAACGTATTGAAGGTGCTGTCCTAAGTCCTTAATCCGTATAAACATTTCGTGGTTGCAATGACCAGAGCAACTAGCAAGTTAGGTGACTTGCTAGAAGTCACATAGCTAGCTAAGAGCAATGTTAGAACTGATATTGAGCAGAGTAAGGTCTCAGCTCATGAGTGTTTTGTGTTCAATGAGAAAACCAGGCATGCTGCTTTCTAGGCTTAATAAAGGAATGTGAGAGTATAGCATAAATTACAATAGAAATTCCAGTTTTTCATTATGGTAAGCCAAATCTGTCATCATAACAGAATATACACATGATTGTATGTACGTGTGTGTGTACACACACACACACACACACACACACATATATAATATATATATATGTATATGTCTCTTTTGCCAATGTGTCCCTCCAAGGAGTTGAGTACATTACACCTTCTCAGAGCTCGATCGAGGACAAAAAAGTTCATGTGCTTTTTTTTTTTTTTCTTAAATGGCAAAAAGCCCAGACTTTTCTGTTTCTGTTCCACAGTAAACATCTGTCTCTCCAGTCACCCAGGCCATGATTCATTTGTTAGGGGCTTAGTGGGCACATTTTGGCCAGCAGCCTGCCATGTGCCCATGCCGGCCCTTGAGTGAGTTCTGTACTGAGGAGGTGTCTCTCTTTTTGACCATACAAGAGCATGTGCGTGGGCTTTCCAACCAGACACAGTTTAGCAATAAGATAGGTATGCAGCCCAGGAAGGGACCAAGGAGGCACCTTGCCCAGGAATTGCCAGTGGAGCCGCTCTTAGCACTGAGCTTGTGGGCTGTGACGCGCCCTGGCAGGAACAAGACATTGCTGTTTTATGGGGCCTCCAGCTCTTGGGTAGGACATACAGGTAACTGTTTCCTTTTCCCACCTGTGTGTGAAACTCATGAGGGTCAAGCCTAAGATGGCTACAGCACAGGACAGCAGGATGCTCCCCTGGTTCCGTAAGGAGCCGATAATGGTCTTTTGAGCCACGCTGCCTTGTTATTTCTGTCGTTTCTACCCGTCGTTCTTGCCACCGTGCTCTGCTTCACCACATTTCTTGGAACTCAAGCTCTCGCCTCCAAGGGAATCGCTGCACAAAACAAAAACCACAGAAACCCGAAGGATAGTGTGAATGTTTATGGAAAGAAAGTGAACATACAGGAAAAGGAGGGCCAATTAAGGCCACGTCTTCTCTTATCTCTGTGTTCCATCCACTTTTTCAATGATTATGATACAAGGCACAATCTCAAGGACATTAGGCATGAAAATAACTTTGAGGTACAGAGCACTCTGAGGGGAATGAGTCTCCATTAAAACAGGGACTTAGAATAGCCTACCAAAATGTGACTGGTAGTCATCATTCATGTGAGATGGGAATAAATAGAAAGAAGAAATTCCCACCTAGACTACCTGTGAAAAATTTTATTAGCAATCTCATAGCTAGGAAAAAAGAAGTAAAGATATATTCAGTTCAGCTGTAACAACCACAGTTTAGCTTAATTACTAGCAATGGGTTTCAGGCTAGAAGAGGCTAGAGGGTAAAATATTTTTTGACAGATAATATGTTTTATGCATTAAGAGCTAGACTATTTATAAGTGATGCTCAGGGATGTGCTCAACTACATGGGATCATGATCTTGACCCTTCATAGGACATAATTCATTGTAGAACTGTATTTGTAAACGTACATATGTGTAGAATATTAACGAGGTATGTGATGGTGAGTTGGGTAGGTAGCAAATGTTTTCTCTTTGCAGTTAAAACTCAAGATGTATGTGCAGTAAGGATCTTGCTTCCTGTTATAGATTTAAAGTAGTTTTCTTGTGAGTATTTAAAATGGAATTTAAATATATGTTTATTCTTTGACAATTATATGTGTGACTGCTTTTAGTTGTTTTCCACTCCCATTATCCTCTCCTGTCCCCCCTCCCTTTTTGAAACCTTTCTTTCTAAGGAAGATGTCTTCCTACTTTCATTTTTTAAAGATTTCATTTTATATGTAGTTATGCATGCATGTTTGTATCTGTATGGGGTTTGTGAAAATGAATGCAGTGCCTGCAGAGGTCAAAATAGGGAGTCAGATCCCCTGGAGGAGGAATTTCAGACAGTTGTAAGAGGCCAGATATTAATGGAAATTAAATTTGGGTCCTCTGCAAAACCCCTTAAGCTCTTAGCCATCTCTCTAGTCTCGCATATCTTTGTGTATATGTGTGTGATTGTGTGTATGTGTGTATGTGACTCACTGAATTTAATTAGAGTTTTATGTATGAGCATGGGTAGAAAATAATTAACTGGAGCATGGGTAACTTTTTAATAACTATACCATTGAAGCAGCATCCATTAACTGTCTGCAATCCTTCAGGAAGGAGTAAGGCCTCATTATCAGCTCCCCCTCCTCCCAGGATGAAATTTATAAAATCCTAAACATACATTCATTACATAAATTATACACATTAAGCGTTTTCTTTTTGAGATTAAACTTGCGGCAGAAATATTTAAATTTTTGAGAACTTTAGAACTCATCCAGTCTTTTCTTTTGTGAAGTTTCTGGAGCAAATAAAAGGAAAGTTATATTTCAACTCTGTACTGAGAACACCCCAAACTTACTCAACATACATTCTTGAGAGTAATTTTAAATGATTTTCTATGAAAGTATTTTGAATACTTGAAGAAAAAAAATGATTAAATCTGTGGTTGCTTTGTTCATGACGGGTTCTTGCTACATTATTTTCTTATCCAAGTTTTCACATCTACATTATAGGGTTTGGGTACCTTTTAGGAATTATGTTTAGAGACATTTTAGCCAAAGGCATGAGACTTCATCTTTTGTTTTTGTGAAATCTGAGCCTGAAGAGATGAATCAGGGTGGTTGTTAAATCTGAATTAGTATTGTTGAGAATCTACTGGCAGCAGAAGTGCTGATTTGGAATATCTTTTGTGACTTCAGTACATGTTAGCCCTGAAAACTGAGGACAAAATATTATAGCATTTCATAAAACACTACTGAGTTCATTTTGGGTCACAATTGTGATTTCCATTTGTACTTTCTTGGATACATATCTCACAGCAGAGCAAAAGTTCAGCATGACTGGCATTCTGAGGAGGACCAAAGGCATTTCAAATTGTGTCATAGAAATATCCCAGTGTGACTTAGATACCAGAGAAAAGCTATTGTCAGTGTTGTGGCAGCAATGATTTTACTGAGATAGTATTGTACCTAAAGGGATTTCATACAGAACACTCAGAGAGAGATGAACCTTATTCTACCACTGGACAATTCAGAACTTGTGATTATATGCAAAATTCTTAAGACATTCTGAGACTTGAACAATGTGAATGAAATCGAGAGAAATCGATCATAATCTTTAGAGTTGTTATTAAGGTCATTAAGCTTAATGAGATCACAAATCAAAAGCACCAAAGAAAGTGGCCAGGACAAAGCAGCTGGCAATAAATGGAAGGGGCAATAAATAAAGAGTTATCCACACCAGAACAACACTGGTGTGCTTGAATTAGCAAGTTAAACAGCATGACCCAGTGAATCCTGGGCAAGCATCCCAAGAAGCTTGTGGAAAACATGACCTTTTCATGACTAGTGCATGCTTTCTGTAGGAAAGAGGTGGTGATGAACAAGAGATTCTGATTCACTTCTCCCTCTCTTTTCTCTCTTTCTTTGTTAACTCATTGGTCCCATGTTCCCAGCCTCCTTCTTTTTAAGGTTTATCTGAAGAGTCTTTACACTTCAAGGATGTATGATGGATCATGAGAATTAATACTATGGAGTAGATCCTGTGTATGTTAGTTTCCTTTATCCTTTATCCTTTCTTGACTCTAAAAATGCCTTATCTTTATTAGCTTAATGCCTTTAAACAGTTCTGATAAATTGTACTGTTAGAAATTTCAAGAAAGACTATTGATGTCTTTGAATAATTCTTGTAGGCTTCTTAAGGTACCATGCTACACAAAGGCAGACATTCCCCTCCCCTTATGGCTTCTCTGTTGCTTTCAGTTACTTCAGGTAAAAGTGGGCCTGTGCTCTTTAACCACAGCATCCCATATGGCTTTGTTTTTTAAGTTATGAGAATATAACCTCAGTAGAATGCAATTTAGCAAGATGCTCTACAAGCCACGTTAACTTCTAAATATTCATCTCTAGCTGAAATTGAGCAACACATGTATTCACAGAAAAATAATTTGAAGGAAAACAGCATAAGAAAGCAATGCACATAAAAATCTCCACAGTGGTATTATTTATAGTAATGTTAGAAATGGCCTAATTACTCAACAAGAAAGAAATGGTTGGATAAATATCAAAGTAAGTCAATGAAATATTGTGTACTTGCTAAATAAATAATTATGAACATTAGGTAATAACATGACAATGTCTTGGTATAACACTAATTAAAATAGAATATATTACTTCATCATTACAAATTCAGAAAGTATGTGAGCATGTATAAGTAACAACTGAAAACTAAAATTTATACTGGTAAAAATTGTCTTCTTTCTTAATTTTTCCTATTCTCCACATTAAGCTTGTGCAAAAAGTAATAATTTTTGAGAAAGAAATAAACAATTGAACATGACCTAAAAAGATTGTAATAGTGAACAGATTATGTTCAGATGCAGCTCTAAACATCAAGGTTTAGCTAAAAATAATTTAAATAAGGAGAGTCCAATCCTAATCATTCTCCTGTCAGGTCATCTATCTAGAAAAGTAAATGTTAGTGAGTTAAAAGCAGAAAGCCTGGACAATTGCCTCAACTAAGCCACCACTGGGCAATTCATCCTGAGAAAGGATGGAGAGGTGGGAAAGACGAAGGAGCGAAGAGATTTTTGTTTTATTTTGGTTTGGTTTTATTTTTTTAAAAATTTTCTCTTAGGGGGCACTGCAACTGTGAGGGACATATATTGGGGGAATGGGAGATGAGTGGGATTGGGGTGCATGTTGTGAAATTCTCAAAGAATCAATAATGAAATTATGTTGAAAAATGTAGGTGCTAGTTTGAAAAATGTAGTAGACAGTTTTAAGGATTATTTCCAGTCTAAGGTTCTATGATTTTGAGCTTAAGTCTTTATGCAAACCTAGCTAATGGGTACTTCTCTTTGAGTACTCTTTTCTGTTATGAGAATAGTGTTAGTTAATATTTTTTATTCGTATAGACTTTTGCTGAAGATGTGACAATTATATATTAAATAAATATAATTTTTATTAACTGCTAAAAATTTCTTTCCAACTCCTTGTCATTCCTAGAAATTTTATGTTTGGAAAGATTGTATATAGATGGTCACTCTATCTAAAAATAAAAATCATGTTTTCATTACACACGATTTTTCTCATTTTAACCATTTCAAATTTGCATCCAGTTTTAATGTTATAAATCACTTAGGAGATTATAGAATTACAAAATAAAATTTTCATAAAAGTAGAATGAATCAGATATAAATTCCTGATAAGGAATAATTGCTAACTCTAACTAGTTAAAAGTTGCTGAAAATTAGAGTGATTCAATCAGTGCCCCTCCTTATATAAACAAACTTAGCTAGGCATTTAAAATGAAACTCTAGTAAGAAACTTAAAAATAGAATCTGTGAAACAAAACGTGCTGATTCCTTCTGCTGTGACATCAGGTAGATTAGCTACAAAGTCGCTGTAATGTGCCCGTGGCAAAATGGCTGGCTTTTTTCAGCATCAGAAAGGAAACGAATTGTCTCCAATCAAAGACTCTGGTAATTGCTACAATTCAGGAGCTCACAACCTACAGGAAAGGAAAGCACAGAACACAGAGTCTGGTGGATTCACTGGATGCCTCTTTCGTCTTTAGCACAACTCCATTGTGAGAGTCTTGGCTGTCTCCACTTCAGGGAACAGGAGTCCTTCTCTTGGACACAGCAAGTGGGCATCTAACATCAGTGAGGAAACCCCACCTCTTTCCGATTCTTATTTCATGTATGTGAAACTCTTTCTTCTACATATAAACACACAGAATCTCATCTGATGGGAAATGACTCAAAACGGTCAGTTTGAGAACCCAGATGCATCTGAATGACCTTACAGGGATCAAACTTTGTGAAAATTAACTAAATTTTACGTAAAAATATCTTTCCACAAATGGTTTGTAGGCCACATCTAATGTCATTAATTCAGTAAGTATCTATTGAATATTTATTTGTGCCAATAGATAAACAATTTTAAATTACAGGAGACAGAAATCACAAAATATTTAGCTTCAGTAACCCCCAAATTTAAAATTCCATGGGCTTTGGAGTTCTGTTATTTAACCCAAGAGGGGGTCAGATGAAACATTCTGATCAGATACTTTACCATTCTCAATGCTTTATCTCTTTACAGTATTTGTGGTACTGAAAACAAAAACTAGAAAACATGGCCAGAGAAAGTCTGAAGGAAGGGTTTTCTCAAGCTAACAGAAATCCTAGAGGAAAGACATAGAACTTGGTTCAATAAATCATCCAGTGACCATTCCACCTCTCTACATTGAGTTCTGTCTTTGAGACTCAAGTCTTTGAAACCAAAATATTGGAGCAAGGTCAAAGAAATATAAAATACCAGTGGGGGAACATTTCAGCAGGGACCTTTAGTTTTTGCTTATGAATTTCCCCATCAAATGCCACTCAGTGACATTTACCTAAGCTGAAATAGCCGCAAACTGGTTGCTTCTAATTGGAAAAAAATGCTTGATGCAACTTTACCGGGAGTGGAAGAAGAAGGGGAAGGTGAGCATCATCATTTGTCCTATTTTTAGAATTCACTTTTCTTTTTAATTACATGCCAGCTTCTAAGTGACTTTTTAATTACGTCCCAGGCCTCCTAACTGACCAAAAGCTTAGATGTGGAGAAGTCAAGAATTATTCACCTTTGTGACACAGCTTACCTGGGAAATAGTTTTGCACAGTTCTCTTTGCCTCCTAATTTTAATTCTCTGTAGCAAACATGTGATTTCATTCGCAGGCCTGGTATGAGATCAGGCCTCTAAAATTCGGTGACTTTTATGTCCACTTACTGATAATTATTAACCTCTTGAGTTCTGGAATAGGATTATTGGGGTTCATGCCATCAGTTCTATTCATTAATGATAAAGACAATGTGTTTTTTTCTGCATTGATATTTCTTGATTTTCATCAGAGTTCTTTCTGTCACATCTTATACTGGTTTTCAAGGTGTAGTATTATATATGAATTTTTAAAATAGCTAGTTATTTGTTTTATAGCCAGCAACATAATACACTGGTCCCCAACAGGTAAATCCCACTGAAGTATCATAATCACCATCAAAAAGGAAATCAGAAAAAGAAAGGCGTTTTGATTCCACCCACTTCCAGCTTTTCCTGAGAGAAATACCTTCCTCCATGTGAGCTCATTTTTTTCTGCAGGCCAGAGCTGTTTTTTGGGATGGCTTCATATGCTAGACCATGGAGGACAAAATCTCTGAGAAACAGGTCAAAGTAAAGTCCTGATGTTGTCATGTTTTATCTTAATGGCACCCTTGAAGTTGGATGCAGAACATACATTTTATTTGATTCTAATTACATGGAACTCCAAAGTCATTTTGGTAACAGAAACTGCTCTAACCTGTAATTAAATTTGGGATTTTTTTTAAGACATAAAATTGCTTTGGTAAGGACTTTGAAGTCTTTTTTAAAAAACAAAACAAAACATACGAATGAATCCAAGAAAGCCTGGTCAAAGGAAAGATCTGAGCCTTTATCCATGTGAGCATTATGCCAAGTAAATTAGGAATGAATATATCTTTAATCATCTTTAGTTGGTTACAGATAGAATGGAGCAAATTGTTTCTACCTCAAACTCCTACTTAACAAAGAATTAGTGAGATTTAGATATTGATAATAGTCTCTAAAATTACATTTCCAAATAAAATGGCTCCTGCACCCCTGTTTTTTTTTCCTTTCTGAAAGTCAATATATCTAAATCTCATGACAAATAATGTTAAGGGATTTTGAAATGTTTTCAATGATAAAACAGAGTTGTTTGAATATTAGAGTGAAGAAATAATAAAAGGAAGAAAATCTGCTAAGTAGTTAAACTTTCTTCACCTATTTACAGATAACATTTAAGGAAGTAGGTGCTGATGTTTTCATGCCTGTGCTTCAGGGTGAGGTAGTGTGAGCATGTCCATCAGAGCCCTCACGCTCCTCCATATTGCTTTGGCAAGCTTTAATAGATGTTTCTGGAGCCTAGTATCACCTCCTCCTTGAATCTCTTCATTTTAAAACTGCCCGCAGACATTACTCCTCCAGTTATCGGAGACCTCGAGGCACAGAGTAAAAGCAGAATGTCATCATGGGAATAACCACTGCGAGACATTATCATCTACAGTTAAAACATGTCTGCATCAGACTTCCTGCGGCACCACCCACCATTCCCACAATTCAGCCAGGCTGACTCATTCATAACTTTGAGACACATCAGAATAAATTAATGAGTCATTAATAAGAAAGGGGCAAAGGTAAAGTAACTCTGAGTGCTTCCAAAACAAATATGTCTAAATTGCATAGTCTTTTAAGTGATTAGGTCTATGGATATTAGTTTATGCATTTATAAAAGACGGAGTTTTCAGAGTTTTGGTACATGACAAGCAAAGAAACCTATAAAACAAGGCAAGATTCACTGATCTTTATGAGAAAAAATTAATTGACAAATGGGTTGTATTGGGATTCTTAGTAATGAATCATGGGTTTTGGACATGGTGGGATGAAGCTGTAAGAACTAATTCTGGCATGTCTGTCTGCCTGGACATAACTCATGTGTTGGAGGGATTCAAAGAAAGGTCTTTGTTTTACTCTTGTTTTGAATGTAGAAATCTTTCACCATGCACAATAATATTGTTCACTTTAGTTAAGTGTTATACTTTATATTATATGTAACTACAAGGTGTCATTGATGGACTCAAAATACTCAATCATTTGACTAGGAAAAAACAAATTAATCAGAAGTTAAAATCTCAAGTAAGAGCTTTTTATTAATCAATTCTCCTTTTAATAGTACCAATGTGTCAATAAATTATTTTACTTTGCTTTATTCATCTAAAATATTTTAAAGTACATTATCTATCTTATAAAATTTATCCGGTGAGTGTGCAACTTAAGGGGTTTTAGTAAAATGCAAAATTTTGTAACTATGAGCCCAGACTAATTTTACACACTATAGATCTCTTGTGTCTGCTTTCAATGAAATATGCCACATCCCACCCAGGATAACCACTGACACAATTTTTATCTATTTGACTTTTTTTCTATTTTACAGAAATTTCACCTAAATGATATGATAAGTAGAATAAAAGCCCTTTGAAGATGTACACACTCAGTCCTTATGACTCTGAATCACACAACATGAATAGCTTTCAGATGTCAAAGGTGAGAGAAGTAGATTCTCATCTAGAAGCTCCAAAGTCATTTGGATACCTTGACTTAGCCCGATGCTATACTTGTAAAATAACACATTTTTGTTGGTTTAAGCATTCAATGTATGTTAATTATTAAGATAGTCAAGAAGAACTTGGGGAATGGCTTCTTCACATAGCCTTTTAACACATAGTCGATGCACTAGGTGTATCTGTCATTTGTTTTATTATTACTCTATTGCTCACATATGGAGTTCTGCTTCCCTATCTCATCATTGACAGATGAGCATTTTCATTTTCTAACCAACTGATGCTTACACATAAAGGAAAAACACTGGTGTGCATGTCTCTGCCTGACTTCATGCCTTCATTTCTTTGGCTAGCTAGCCAAGATCAGAACTGCTGAGTCACATGGCAAGTACATGTTTAACCTTTAAAATCTGCCAAGTTGTTCTCTAGAGGGCTTGTTCCATTTCATGTCCTATCAGCAAGGAATGAAGGTACTAGTTTCCCTAAGTATTTGTCAATTTTTACATGGACAGTCTCTGAATATAGTCACTCTAGTGTTAATTTAAATGATATCTCATGACCATATAATGTCTAATTATATTCTGTGTCTTCTCAGGTACTTTTAAATCTATCCTTTCTATTGAGGGACCGACTGAACTATTTTGGCCTTTTCTTAGAGCATCATTTTGTTATTAGTGAACCTAATGAGCCATTTTGATGTCATGTATGCTATTCAGCCCAATCTTCTGGTATTCACTCCCTTGTAGTGCCTTCTACATTGTCTCTAGATTTGTCTGACCAATAGAATCAACAACATATGACAGAAATGGTGTACGTCACTTGCAATATTAGATTATATGAGACAGTGCCTTTTATCTTATTTCACCCCCCTTTCTGTGTGTCTCTCCCTCTCTCTCCTTCTCTTCTCCCCTTAACCTGTATCATTCTCTAATGAGAACCCATATCATAAGGATAATTAGATGGCTGGTAGAGGATTGCTAACAACTAAGCGAGTAAGAAGGGAAGCACATGCTACTTCAAGATGGCTGCAGCTTTCGCCAGAGTCTTTTACCGGAGTCTTTAGCCAGAGGCACTTTCTCGGTGAAGCCACATTCAGACACTTGACCTTCAGAAACTCCACGGTTTCTTGATTTAGGATGCTAAGCATTGGAAGAGTTCAACATGCAGAATAGATAACTAATATGTTCTGGATCTAAGTCCTTATACTATAGCAAAAATGTACCCCTATTGCCTCTATATTTTCTTACCTTTACCTTTTGAAAATCAAATGTTAAATTTGGGTGAAGTCAAGATTGTCATTTTATTACGTCTGTGGATAAGGCATTTGGATCCATATCTAAGAACTCTTTGCTTAAGAAAATAGCTTAACCTGCTTTTTCTTCTACAAATATTTAGCTTTAATTTTTATATGCAGTCGAAGATCTAAGCTTATTTAAGATTTGCATATGATATGAACTGAATGTGCAAGTTTATTGCCACATCTTTTTTATTTTTTAAATAATAGCTATCCTTTTGTTCTAGTATCATTTCTGTTAAGGATTGTCCTTCCCACTGACTCATCCTATCTTGTCACTACAAGTGAATGAGTTTCTAGACAGTTTTCTTCTTATATGGATTAGAATTCTTAAGCTGCTGTTATATGGTACTAATGATTGTTGTTTTGTATTGAAACTGGAAATCATGTAAGTTCCCCAACTTCCTCCTCTTTCTCAATATGTAGCCTGGAATCAGCTTAAGAACATTTTCGCAATGAAAAAAATTGATGGAACAATAATTTTTAAAAATTAACATACAAAATGATTTCAGAGGATTTCATCATAATTAAAACACTAAATTTGCCTATTATTTCTTCAATGACTTGAAGTTAGAATTTATTTTCCCTGAAAGCAATACATAAAGATAATTATAAAAATAATCAGTACACTCTCATAAAATGATTGCTTCATACAGCTTCAAAACACAGACTGTCCTTGTTAGCAATCAAAATAGTAGAGTCCAGAATGGCTAGACCCATTTAAATTTTCTACCATCTTTGCTTTCCTAGAGAACCATCCATATAGTAAAGATTTTCTTCATTTGATTTTTATTTTTATTGCTATTTCATCGATGCTACTCAAAGAATTGTCATTTACAGTTTGTTCTAATGAAGTGTGTGAGCATTATTAGCCAACAAACACAACACCTTTACAGATCTGTGTGAACTGGGCTGTTGTCCCTATTGCTAGTTCTCTCCATCCTCGAGTCAGACAATTCCAGAAGGTAAATGTTAGCATCTGAACATCTCATGCTTCTCTAGCTCTGAAAATAGCCAATGTCGTACACTTGACTTTTAGCCTCACACTACTATGCAATAAATCACTTAGGGAAATGTCAGTGAACACAGAAACATTTCCTTTGCTCCACACTAACTAGTACAGTGTTTTTTTCCAAACACTTTTGAGAAAAAAATCCAGAAGAGAATTTCCCATTATTGGATTGGGTTAAATATGTAAAGCCAAAATATCTGGACTCCTCCCAAGGTATGCGGAAATTATGGGTTAGGGTTAATTCCAGGCTTCTATTTGATATGTGGAGTTGTTAGAAGTGTATAAAGGAATAGATAACTCATGTAAAGATTTCTACTTGTGTAAACTCTAAGTAATGGTGTCATAAATAATCAGGATATGCTGAAATAGTTGAGTGAACAGTAAGAATATCTTCCTGAAAGTCTTTTTCTGTAAGAACTCTTGAACTTTGGGAGTCCATTTGCCACTAGCTGAGGTATGTGTGTGAGCATGCTACACAGAGGTCAGGCAACAATCTCTGTGCTTGGAAATCTTAAAAACCGGTAAAGTAAGGTTTTTTTTCCCCAGAGATTAGAAGTGTTTTGAATTTTATCTGTTTACATAAATATTACAGAACAAAAACAGTAATTTAAAAAAAGTTAGATTTCTCTGGTTCATGTTTTATGGGAAATCATAATTGCCACCAATCACCATGTTAAATTCCTAACTTCAGGCGGCTGTAATGTTTTTCTGGCTGGCCTGTCACTCATGCCTCTACCATTTATATGATATAAATACTTCGTTATCTTGTGGCAAAAACAGGATTACTAATAAACATACCCTGTTTTCCTTGTTGTCCAGGCTTCAATAAAAATAAGAAAAATTCACTAAGAATGTATTTTATAAGCTATAATTCAGACTGATAAATACTAGAAAAAAACGACTTCTGGGTGGCTGTGGCAGCCTGGGAAGTGGGTAGGCCATCTTCAGTCTTCTCCCGTCCTGAATTTCAGTTCATCCAGTCTCATCCCCAGCCCTAGAGCAAACCACTTGCAGGACTGGTCCTCCCATCCTGCCTTTGTTCCTTGGGGACTCCATCACCACTTTCAACAGACACAGCTTTCCGTCTTCCTGCAGACCCTCTAAGCATCCTTTTCCACTCCACCCCGTTTCCTTTGTGTCAGCCCGCAATACCTCAAAAGACTTTTCCCCAGGGACTCTTGGGTGGCCATATTAGAAAGGACTCAAGTAGGTGAATCACTCTACACTTCCTGTCCTCCTTTATCATCTCTCCCTTGTTACCCTCAGCACAGTATCACCAGGCTGTCAGGGGCCCCGCCTCCCACCTCAACTCCATTCACCAGAGACTCCAGCTTGTGGAACAGACCCAGGGTCCCTTTAGCCTGTTCTTCCCTGTCTCTCCAGATAATTCTTTGCTTTACCATAACTGCAATTTACTAGAAGGAACCGCTCCCTCCCTTCCCACCACACCTCCAACTCCAACCCAGCTCTAGATGTGAACAGGATCCTCTTAGTTCCCATCTGAAGCCTTTCTTGCCTTTTTCTAGCCCACAGCTACTCTCCTCTGCCACTCACTAGACCACAGAAACACTTCCTGCTGAGGAACCCACAGCACCCACAGTTCCCTAAGATCTAAGAGGGTGACCGAAGCTAAGGAACTGAACATCCATCCCCCAAAAAACAAGACCAGATACTAATATCTTAAATCACAACCATACCAACCCCAAATACCTAGACACAAGTACAAAAATGCAATCATTAACAGCTAAGATAATTAATCTCCACCAGAACCCAGTCACCACGCTACAATAACCTACTGAGAAATGTAATGTAGCTTAAGTACAAGGCAAGGATTTCAAATAGCTGTTAAGACTATGTTCAAGAAACGGAAAGAGGATATGAATAAATCCCTTAATGAAGTCTGTTAAAACACAAACAAACAACCTAATGAAATAATGAAAACATCTCAAGACATGAAAATAGAAGTAGACTCACCAAAGAAAACCCAAACTGGGATAAAACTGGAAATAAACAATTTAGGAAGTCAAACAAAAACCTCAGAGGTAAGCCTCTACAACAGAGTACAAGACATGGAAGAGAGAATCTCATGTCTTGAGATTGAAGAAAAGGTAGAAGAAATGGATACCTCAGCCCAAAAATTATTAAATCTAAATAAATAAATAAATAAAGTTCAGGTACAAAATATCCTGGAAATCTGGAACAGTACAAAAGGGCCAACTCTACAAATAATGGGAACTTAGGAAGGAGAAGAAACCCAGGTCAAAGCAGGTCAAAGGCACAGTGAATATTTCAGCAATATTACAGGAGAAAATTTCTCTTACCCACACAGGGAGGTGCCTCGTGCCCTGAGGTAGATGGCTAACACAAAACAATCTCAATGATGTACTTGAAAATTTCGTCTCCTACTGCTGTATCTGAGAATTTTTTTTTTACTTTACTGTTCTTTTGCTTATTTATCATGGTTTCTGATCTTGTGCTTTTATAGGTTCTCTCTGTCTGTCTCTCTCGCTCGCTCTCTGTAGTGTGTGTGTCATCGTGAGTGTGTGCCGCTTCTCTTTGTTTTGTGTTTCCCCTGGTTTTTTGTTTGCTCTGTTTAATTCTTGCCTTTTAAATTTGTCCATTTGCTTTCTGAAGAGAGAGAGAGAGAA
The DNA here is from genome assembly GCA_004026605.1 of Ondatra zibethicus. NCBI lineage: Eukaryota > Metazoa > Chordata > Mammalia > Rodentia > Cricetidae > Ondatra > Ondatra zibethicus. Next base: position 5,843 of record PVIU01004452.1, on the reverse strand, counting down.
GTCATGGAATTGGATGTGTGGAGAGCGGGGAGGATCTGGGTGGAGATGAGGGAAGGGAAACCAGGATCAGAATATATTGTACGGGGGAACATCCATTCTCAAATATAAAGAAAAGTGACTCCCTTCCCTGCCAACTCAGCATGCCAGGATGCCTGATTTTCATAATCTAATATTACATGCTGCCGTTAACATGGAGGTCAGCGTAGAGGTTACTTTCATTTATGTCTCAGCTGACTCACCCTTTGTCCTACTTAGCAACTTGACAATATAACAAAGCTTTAACTCTTTCATCTGATCCTTTTCTAACCGATGGCACGAACATTTCCCACTGTTGGCTTATCTGATTGTTTTGTGTGTTTTTGTATGTATGTAATATGTACATGTGAGCATGAGAACATGTGTTTCTTTGCACATCCATGCTGAGGCCAGAGCAGGATGTCAGGTATCATTTTGTATCATTCTTCATCTTATTTCTTTGGTACAAGGTCTTCACAAAACTTGAAGTTCCCACCACCACTTTTTTTTTTTTTTTGTCTAGGCCAGCTGGTCAGATTTGTCTGCATCTCCCAATGCTGGGCTTACAAGAACACACAGCCATGTGTGACTTTTTACATGGGTTCCAGGGATTCCAACTCAAGTCTTCATACTTGCAAAGCAAATGCTCTTAGCCTCTGAGCCATCTCTCTAGAATTTGTTGGGGGGTGGAGGTGGCAGTGGGGTTTAATAGGACTTTCTTATAGGATAAGAATACTGTAGATAATACTAGGGTGGTTTTACTGGTTCTTTTGGTTTTAGGTTCAATTTCTTTTTAACAGCTGTAAGGAATTCAGGATATAGGCGGTGATTTTAGCTGTAAAACAGAATCACAGACAGCATTTTTATTACTCAGGAAGTTATATTTTAATAGAATATCAAATAGAAAATAGAGAAAAAAGACATACTTTTTTAAACTAATGAAAATTTCCAAAGTCACATTCCAAAAGGATGTGTTTCAAGCATAATGAATCATGGAATTGCTCTTTGCTGGTGACCAAATCTAAAAGCAAATACATTGTTTTCCTCATTTCTTTAAAAATTTCAGCACATATCATAGATAAGATTATAGGACAGCAATAAATGGAACTAAAAGATTATGTTTCATTATTTAAAAGCATTTGATATTTATAACTATTGTAATACTTTTATTTATTATAAAGATTTTATGCAACACTGGCAAATTAATGCCTCTAAAACTTGTTGAATATTTTCAGTACATGGACAGCAAAAAATTCAAATCAAGGGCTGGAGAGGTGGTGCAGTGGCTGCTCTTCCACAGGACCTGAGTTTCATTCTCATGATACACATGGTGGCTCACAACTATCTGTAATTCCAATTCCAAGGAATCTGATATCTTCTTGGCCTTCCAAGAATCCAGGCAGGCATAGACATACACGTAAGTCAGCATTAGTGCACATAAATTAACAAAAATATTTTTTAAATTGAAAAATTCATATCAGAGACATTATTAATCAGAAAAATCATTTTCACTGCTTTCTTTCTTTCCCCTTTTCTTTCTTTCTTTCTTTCTTTCTTTCTTTCTTTCTTTCTTTCTTTCTTTCTTTGTTTCTTTCTTTCTCTCTGTCTCCCTCCCTCCTCTCTCTCTTTCTCTGTTTTCCTCCCTCCCTCCTTCCCTCCTCTCTCTCTCACTCTCTCTCTCTTTCTCCCTCCCTTCTCCTCTGTCTCTCTCTTTCATTCTTTTCCTCACACAGTCTTACCATGCAGCGCCCTAACCTTTATCTCACTCATATGTAGTCCAAAACGTCCTCCAACTCTCAGAGATCTACTTGCCTCTGACTACCAAGGTATATGCCCCCATGACTCAATTCACTGCCTTTTATGATTATGTGTGATTCTCTATATGATATGTACCTTTAAAACTATCTATATACCAAAACATCATTTCATTAAATAAAAAATGTTACTCTTTCAATCGAGATAGTTTAAATTATACTTTATTTGGGATTTATAGTTTCAGGAAATAAACGTAAGTATTGCCATTTAGATTCCTAGCAGTCAGGATTAATTCTGGAGTAACACAAGCATTGTCCTTTATAACTCTTAGTAATTTTTTTACTTTTCCCAGTGCTGTGATAACTACTTGGCATACTTGTTTCACCTCAGTGGCCAAGCCAAGTCAGAATAGAGTGTAGAAAAGACAGTTGAGGCCAAATAATACATTGTGGTTAAAATCACTTGCCTCATGTAAATATAGTCTTACTGAGAAAGTATTTGCCATGTACACTGCCAGCAGTAAAACTATGTGGTCTTGTAAACCCAATGTGAGGGTCCCACCTTTCTTATATAGAGAACATTAAATGCTTGATCAATAATGTAAAAAGTAAGATGGCACATCATCCAAATTAAGTGGAAAAGCTTTGATATTTGAGAATAAGCAAAACCCTTCTTGTTTCAATGTAACATTGTCTTTGAAATGGTTATGGTAAAAATTATTGTCCAGAAGAAAGAAAGACATCCTAAATTAACAACTGCCATCCTAACTGCTGTGTGTTGCAAGTTATTGATTTCCCTGGAAGAATAATTTCCACTGATATTATATTATGTATTGCGATAACTCTTTGTCTGGGTCTTGTGTCTGCTTGTTTATAGTGAGCTTTTTTCAGTGCCATCATCATGGCCCTTCATTAGCCTAGTGCAGGCATATAAGGAAAGTTTTCCTCACTGCCAGATTTAGCAATGTGTTGTAGCTACATTGTGTAAGGTGAGCTTGCCAAAAGAAGCTGGTGAAGGAGTGCTACGTGACTCTGCAGACGTTCTGGGAATCCTCCCACACTTACCAACTGGATAAACAAATATTGTTGTCAAGCTTCATATAAGAACTAAACTTGGAATTCTTGGAAAACAATTCATACTAATTCCTTACATGTCCCTCTCTTCCTGGAATCCTAGTCTTTGATCATTGTCACCTGTGTGCAATTCTCTACAAAGACTGCCATAGTATTTTTACATTTATAGCATCAACAGCAATATCTCCCCTCTTCTACAATCTAGCATGTACTAGGCCCCAGTGGAGGTAGCCACGATGAAAATAAGTATTTCTCATAATACAATACCAAAGAAAAATTCTGTTTTGAAGTACTTTAGTGTGAATATAGGTTTCCTAAGCTTTCTTAGTTGGTTTCCTCACACACAAAACAGGATTGAAAAATAGAGGTTAGTTGTCTTTTGCTTTTGTCTCTGTTAAATGAGGCTGGTTTGTTGCCTCTGAGGTGCAGTGATGGGCTTGATGACCATGTATTCAATGGGCAGCCCGAGAGACATCATGGAATCATCCTGTGGAAATCTCAGCACTAACACATGTAAGATACCTGGTGTTGTCCACATGGTAGAAAAATGAGGCAGGTATTGTATTTGTGCTATGAAAACAGCACCTGGAATGGTGGAGCAGGCCCAGTTACAGAATCTAAGCTAAAAAATTTGCTTACAAATATCAACGTTTTACACACATGGAAGTAAGTGTATCTGAGCGATGTGTGTGTAGGCAGGGTGTACAGATGAACTATCTAGGATTTAGGAAGCCCAGAGGAGGCCGGAGCTCCCAATATCATTTCATCTGTAACCTTGAACTTCTGGTGTGATTTCTTTTTTATTTAAAATGGGAAAATAATGATTTCTCTTTAAATATCATTAAATTATGGAAGTAATATAAGAATATGAAAGTGATTCATAATCTATAATGGAGCATGTAATGAAAAGGACTGTTACTCAAAGTTTGTACACATACACACACACACACACACACACACACACACACACACACACATGCACATAGGGGGTGGAGAGATAACAAATGTCATCAGTGCCCTGCTAGAAATCCTCAAAGAAGGGGTGTCTAAATCAGCACTTTAAGACAGTGAATGCACTTTTGAACACCACCCAGGTCATGGAATAGAACTTTGTCTGGTGTCCTAGAAACCCCCAATGTGCCCCACTCCAGCCACAACTCACAGTGACTTCCAAAGGCAGCTACTCTGCTTTTACAGCAATTACTCAATGGTGTTGCTTCATAGCTTTATCGGCCAAGTGTTCAGCATTCGACACAACCATCATGTCTTACCGGTTTTTAAAAGCAGTGCTTTTCAAGTTTCTACTACTATACCAGTGTCCTCCTCCATTTCTTTCTCATCCTTCCAATTCTGTTGAAGAAAATTTTACCCTGAAAGTTTCAAAGAGCCTGCCTTTGGTGTTCCCACTCTCAGGAGTCATTGTGGTTTGCTCAGTGTGTTCCTTTCTAATCAGAATATAGCCAAGTACAGACATTTCATCAGAATGCTTATGAATGTGGCAAGATTACATGTCAGAGACAGGGGAGATGGCTCAGTCATGAAGGTGCTTGTCTTGCAAGCATGAAAAAATGAAAAAGCTGGGCATAGCGTCTGCCCCATTCCTGGGGAGGTGGAGATAGGAAGATACTGTGGGCCTCCTTATCCAGCCAACCTAGCTATTTGGTGAGTTCTAGGCCAATGACATACTGTCTGAAAATAAATAAATAAATAAATAATTAAAGGTGAGTGACAACTAGGGAACAACTGGAGACTCCTCTCTAATCTACACATGTGTGCATGCACATGCGTACACACTCACACAAACGTACAGTCTGTGGGTTCTTCTAATTCGTGTCTGAGAGTCTTTCCTGGATGTTGTAAGCCGCTGATGTTCAGTTCCTGAATGTTTTTCATTCAGAAATCATAAAACAGTAATATTAATTTTTTCCTATATTTAGCAGAAATGCTCCACAAAGAGATATTCTCTCATATGTGTTTTGTTTGTTCAGTGGTGTTGTTTACATACGTAAGTGAAGATATTTGTTTGACTATACTTCCCTCTTATACATCAGTCTCCAAGGCAATGAACTACAGGTATGATTGATACTGATATTATTGCTGTCACATTGGAGAGTGAAGTAGGCAAACACTTACTTCTGAAACTCAAATAATTTTATGTGAACGTGTCCAATGGTTTTTAGGACTCATGACTCAAGTCCTCTGTGATATTTAGCATTCATGCTTATTCATCGTGTTCTACAGAACCAGAATGTTCCTCTTCTCTTTAAGTGGGGAAATGATACTACAAACCATTAAGTGAGTTGCCTAGAGTTCATGATTCTTTTTTATCTATGCCATTTGGTTGGCAGGAGAGAGAAATTTATGTGCATATGCTCATGTGAATACTATGCATATTGGGGAATCTCATGGTTTTCTTTTCGCAATTCACAGAGTCACCACCTAACCTCTTCTGAGGAGTTCTGTATCCATCTCTTTATTCTGTCCTATTGCTCCTAAGGATCTAAGGGGGTGACTGAATTAAGTTATCCCACCTCACAACAATTGTTTTATTTCCTTCTGCACACAACATCCTCAGAACAGCTGCACTGCTCTTCACCTGCACCTTGGGGGCTCAATCCATTGCTCTGATGTGAATGTGGGTCTCTGTCTCTATCTCCATCCATCAGATGAAATTTCTATAATGGTAATCAAGATAATCATCAATGTGACTATGGTACAAGGCTAGTTCTGGTACCCTCTCCTCTGCTGCCTGAATACCTAGCTGGGGACATGCCCGTGGACACCTGGGATCCCCAGGGCCAAAGTTAGGACCGTGAGGGGCTGGTCCACCTACTGAGACAGTGTGCCTGAACTAATGGGAGCGCACCAATCCACCTGGCCTGGGACTGAATGAGCATATGATCAAACCAGACTCTCTGAATGTGGCGGCGAAAGTTGGCAGATGGAGAACCCATCAACAATGACACCAGGACCTATTTCTTCTGCATGTATTATCTTTAT